>JASTWF010001731.1:0-62361 GCA_030390025.1 Squalus acanthias
CCCTCCGACAGTGCTGCAGCGCTCCCTCAGTACTGCCCCTCTGACAGTGCGGCGCTCCCTCAGTACTGCCCCTCCGACAGTGCAGCGCCCTCAGTACTGCCCTCCGACAGTGCGGCGCTCCCTCAGTACTGCCCCTCCGACAGTGCAGCGCTCTCAGTACTGCCCCTCCGACAGTGCAGCGCTCCCTCAGTACTGCCCTCCGACAGTGCAGCCTCCCTCAGTACTGCCCCTCTGACAGTGCAGCGCCCTCAGTACTGCCCCTCCGACAGTGCAGCGCTCCCTCAGTACTGCCCCTCCGACAGTGCGGCGCTCCCTCAGTACTGCCCTCTGACAGTGCGCGCTCCCTCAGTACTGCCCTCCGACAGTGCAGCGCTCCCTCAGTACTGCCCCTCCGACAGTGCAGCGCTCCCTCAGTACTGCCCCTCCGACAGTGCAGCGCTCCCTCAGTACTGCCCTCCGACAGTGCAGTGCTCCCTCAGTACTGCCCTCTGACAGTGCGGCGCTCCCTCAGTACTGCCCCTCCGACAGTGCAGCGCTCCCTCAGTACTGCCCCTCCGACAGTGCAGCGCTCCCTCAGTACTGCCCCTCCGACAGTGCAGCGCTCCCTCAGTACTGCCCCTCGACAGTGCAGCGCTCCCTCAGTACTGCCCTCCGACAGTGCAGCGCTCCCTCAGTACTGCCCCTCCGACAGTGCGGCGCTCCTCTCAGTACTGTCCTCTCGACAGTGCGGCGCCCTCAGTACTGCCCTCTGACAGTGCAGCGCTCCCTCAGTACTGCCCCTCTGACAGTGCAGCGCTCCCTCAGTACTGCCTCCGACAGTGCAGCGCTCCTCAGTACTGCCCCTCTGACAGTGCAGCGCTCCCTCAGTACTGCCCCTCTGACAGTGCGGCGCTCCCTCAGTACTGCCCCTCCGACAGTGCAGCGCTCCCTCAGTACTGCCCTTGACAGTGCAGCGCTCCCTCAGTACTGCCCTCCGACAGTGCAGCGCTCCCTCAGTACTGCCCCTCCGACAGTGCAGCGCTCCCTCAGTAGCCCCTCCGACAGTGCGGCGCTCCTCAGTACTACTCCTCGACAGTGCAGCGCTCCCTCAGTACTGCCCTCCGACAGTGCAGCGCTCCCTCAGTACTGCCCCTCCGACAGTGCAGCGCTCCCTCAGTACTGCCCCTCCGACAGTGCGGCGCTCCCTCAGTACTGCCCCTCTGACAGTGCGGCGCTCCCTCAGTACTGCCCCTCTGACAGTGCAGCGCTCCCTCAGTACTGCCCCTCCGACAGTGCAGCGCTCCTCAGTACTGCCCTCCGACAGTGCAGCGCTCCCTCAGTACTGCCCCTCCGACAGTGCAGCGCTCCCTCAGTACTGCCCCTCCGGACAGTGCAGCGCTCCCTCAGTACTGCCCCTCCGACAGTGCAGCGCTCCCTCAGTACTGCCCTCCGACAGTGCAGCGCTCCCTCAGTACTGCCCTCCGACAGTGCAGCGCTCCCTCAGTACTGCCCCTCCGACAGTGCGGCGCTCCCTCAGTACTGCCCCTCCGACAGTGCAGCGCTCCCTCAGTACTGCCCCTCCGACAGTGCAGCGCGCTCCCTCAGTACTGCCCCTCTGACAGTGCAGCGCTCCCTCAGTACTGCCCCTCCACAGTGCAGCGCTCCCTCAGTACTGCCCCTCCGACAGTGCAGCGCTCCCTCAGTACTGCCCCTCCGACAGTGCAGCGCTCCTCAGTACTGCCCCTCTGACAGTGCAGCGCTCCCTCAGTACTGCCCCTCCGACAGTGCAGCGCTCCCTCAGTACTGCCCTCAGACTTGCAGCCTCCTTCAGTACTGCCCCTCGACAGTGCAGCGCTCCTCAGTACTGCCTCTTGACAGTGCAGCGCTCCCTCAGTACTGCCCTCCAACAGTGCAGCGCTCCCTCAGTACTGCCCCTCCGACAGTGCAGCACTCCCTCAGTACTGCCCCTCTGACAGTGCAGCGCTCCCTCAGTACTTGCCTCTCGACAGTGCAGCACCCTCAGTACTGTCCCTCTGACAGTGCGGCGCTCCCTCAGTACTGCCCCTCTGACAGTGCAGCGCTCCCTCAGTACTGCCCCTCCGACAGTGCAGCGCTCCCTCAGTACTGCCCCTTGACAGTGCAGTGCTCCCTCAGTACTGCCCCTCTGACAGTGCAGCGCTCCCTCAGTACTGACCCTCCGACAGTGCAGCGCTCCCTCAGTACTGCCCCTCCGACAGTGCAGCGCTCCCTCAGTACTGCCCCTCCGACAGTGCAGCGCTCCCTCAGTACTGCCCTCCGACAGTGCAGCACTCCTCAGTACTGCCCCTCCGACAGTGCAGCGCTCCCTCAGTACTGCCCCTCCGACAGTGCAGCGCTCCCTCAGTACTGCCCTCCGACAGTGCAGCGCTCCCTCAGTACTGCCCCTCCGACAGTGCAGCTCCATCAGTACTGCCCCTCAGACAGTCAGTGCAGCGCTTCTCAGTACTGACCCTCCGACAGTGCAGCCTCCTCAGTATGCCCCTCCGACAGTGCAGGCCTCCTTCAGTACTGCCCTCCGACAGTGCAGCCTCCTCAGTACTGCCCCTCCGACAGTGCAGCGCTCCCTCAGTACTGCCCCTCAGACAGTGCAGCGCTCTCTCAGTACTGCCCTCCGACAGTGCGCGGCCTCCTCAGTACTGCCCCTCTGACAGTGCAGCGCTCCCTCAGTACTGCCCTCCGACAGTGCGGCGCTCCCTCAGTACTGCCCCTCCAACAGTGCAGCACTCTCAGTACTGCCCTCCGACAGTGCAGCGCTCCCTCAGTACTGCCCTCTGACAGTGCAGCACTCCCTCAGTACTGCCCCTCCGACAGTGCAGCGCTCCCTCAGTACTGCCCCTCCGACAGTGCGGCGCTCCCTCAGTACTGCCCCTCCGACAGTGCAGCACTCCCTCAGTACTGCCCTCCGACAGTGCAGCGCTCCCTCAGTACTGCCCCCTCGACAGTGCAGCGCTCCCTCAGTACTGCCCCTCCGACAGTGCAGCCTCCTCAGTACTGCCCCTCCGACAGTGCAGCGCTCTCCCTCAGTACTGCCCTCCGACAGTGCAGCGCTCCCTCAGTACTGCCCCTCCGACAGTGCAGCGCTCCCTCAGTACTGCCTCCGACAGTGCAGCGCTCCCTCAGTACTGCCCCTCCGACAGTGCGGCGCTCCCTCAGTACTGTCCCTCCGACAGTGCAGCGCTCCCTCAGTACTGCCCCTCGACAGTGCAGCATCCCTCAGTACTGCCCCTCCGACAGTGCAGCGCTCCCTCAGTACTGCCCCTCCGACAGTGCAGCGCTCCCTCAGTACTGCCCCTCCGACAGTGCAGCGCTCCCTCAGTACTGCCCCTCCGACAGTGCAGCGCTCCCTCAGTACTGCCCCTCCGACAGTGCAGCGCTCCCTCAGTACTGCCCCTCCGACAGTGCAGCGCTCCCTCAGTACTGCCCCTCCGACAGTGCAGCACTCCTCAGTACTGCCCCTCCGACAGTGCAGCGCTCCCTCAGTACTGCCCCTCCGACAGTGCAGCGCTCCCTCAGTACTGCCCCTCCGACAGTGCAGCGCTCCCTCAGTACTGCCCCTCCGACAGTGCAGCGCTCCCTCAGTACTGCCCTCCGACAGTGCAGCGCTCCCTCAGTACTGCCCCTCCGACAGTGCAGCGCTCCCTCAGTACTGCCCCTCCGACAGTGCAGCGCTCCCTCAGTACTGCCCCTCCGACAGTGCAGCGCTCCCTCAGTACTGCCCCTCCGACAGTGCAGCGCTCCCTCAGTACTGCCCTCCGACAGTGCAGCGCTCCCTCAGTACTGCCCCTCCGACAGTGCAGCGCTCCCTCAGTACTGCCCCTCCGACAGTGCAGCGCTCCCTCAGTACTGCCCCTCCGACAGTGCAGCGCTCCCTCAGTACTGCCCCTCCGACAGTGCAGCGCTCCCTCAGTACTGCCCTCCGACAGTGCAGCGCTCCCTCAGTACTGCCCCTCCGACAGTGCAGCACTCCCTCAGTACTGCCCCTCCGACAGTGCAGCGCTCCCTCAGTACTGCCCCTCCGACAGTGCAGCGCTCCCTCAGTACTGCCCCTCCGACAGTGCAGCGCTCCCTCAGTACTGCCCCTCCGACAGTGCAGCGCTCCTCAGTACTGCCCCTCCGACAGTGCAGCGCTCCCTCAGTACTGCCCCTCCGACAGTGCAGCGCTCCCTCAGTACTGCCCCTCCGACAGTGCAGCGCTCCCTCAGTACTGCCCTCGAACAGTGCAGCGCTCCCTCAGTACTGCCCCTCCGACAGTGCAGCGCTCCCTCAGTACTGCCCCTCCGACAGTGCAGCGCTCCCTCAGTAGTGCCCCTCCGACAGTGCAGCAGTCCCTCAGTACTGCCCCTCCGACAGTGCAGCACTCCCTCAGTACTGCCCCTCTGACAGTGCAGCGCTCCCTCAGTACTGCCCCTCCGACAGTGCAGCGCTTCCTCAGTACTGCCCCTCCGACAGTGCAGCGCTCCCCCAGTACTGCCCTCCGACAGTGCAGCACTCCCTCAGTACTGCCCCTCCGATAGTGCAGCGCTTCCTCAGTACTGCCCCTCCGACAGTGCAGCGCTTCCTCAGTACTGCCCCATCAACAGTGCAGCGCTCCCTCAGTACTGCCCCATCAACAGTGCGGCGCTCCCTCAGTACTGCCCCTCCGACAGTGCGTCGCTCCCTCAGCACTGCCCCTCCGACAGTGCATCACTCCCTCAGTACTGCCCCTCCAACAGTGCAGCGCCCCCTCAGTACTGCCCCTCTGATTGTGCAGCGCTCTCTCAGTACTGCCCCTCCGACAGTGCAGCCTCCTTCAGTACTGCCCCTCCGACAGTGCGGCGCTCCCTCAGTCCTGTCCCTCCGACAGTGCAGCGCTTCCTCAGTACAGCCCCTCCGACAGTGCAGCGCTCTCTGAGTATTGCCCCTCCGACAGTGCAGCGCTCCCTCAGTCCTGCTCCTCCGACAGTGCAGCGCTCCCTCAGTACTGCCCCTCCGACAGTGCAGCGCTTCCTCAGTACTGCCCCTCCGACAGTGCAGCACTCCCTCAGTACTGCCCCTCCGACAGTGCGGCGCTCCCTCAGTCCTGTCCCTCCGACAGTGCAGCGCTTCCTCAGTACTGCCTCACCGACAGTGCAGTGCTCCCTCAGTACAGCCCCTCCGACAGTGCAGCACTCCTTCAGTACTGCCCCTCCGACAGTGCAGCGCTCTCTCAGTACTGCCCCTCCGACAGTGCAGCGCTCCCTCAGTACAGCCCCTCCGACAGTGCAACGCTCTCTGAGTACTGCCCCTCTGACAGTGCAGCGCTCCCTCAGTACTGCCCCTCCGACAGTGCGGCGCTCCCTCAGTCCTGTCCCTCCGACAGTGCAGCGCTTCCTCAGTACTGCCTCACCGACAGTGCAGTGCTCCCTCAGTACTGCCCCTCCGACAGTGCGGCGCTCCCTCAGTCCTGTCCCTCCGACAGTGCAGCGCTCCCTCAGTACAGCCCCTCCGACAGTGCAGCGCTCTCTGAGTACTGCCCCTCCGACAGTGCAGCGCTCCCTCAGTACTGCCCCTCCGACAGTGCAGCGCTTCCTCAGTACAGCCCCTCCGACAGTGCAGCGCTCTCTGAGTACTGCCCCTCCGACAGTGCAGCGCTCCCCCAGTACTGCCCCTCCGACAGTGCAGCACTCCCTCAGTACTGACCCTCCGACAGTGCAGCGCTTCCTCAGTACTGCCCCTCCGACAGTGCAGCGCTTCCTCAGTACTGCCCCTCCGACAGTGCAGCACTCCCTCAGTACTGACCCTCCGACAGTGCAGCGCTTCCTCAGTACTGCCCCTCCGACAGTGCAGCGCTTCCTCAGTGCTGACCCTCCGACAGTGCAGCACTTCCTCAGTACTGCCCCTCCGACAGTGCAGCGCTCCCTCAGTACTGCCCCTCCGACAGTGCAGCGCACCCTCAGTACTGCCCCTCCGACAGTGCGTCGCTCCCTCAGTACTGCCCCTCCGACAGTGCATCACTCCCTCAGTACTGCCCCTCCGACAGTGCAGCGCTCCCTCAGTACTGCCCCTCCGACAGTGCAGACTCCCTCAGTACTGACCCTCCAACAGTGCAGCCTCCTTCAGTACTGCCCCTCTGACAGTGCAGCGCTCCCTCAGTACTGCCCCTCCGACAGTGCAGCGCTCCCTCAGTTCTGTCCCTCCGACAATGCAGCGCTTCCTCAGTACTGCCCTCTTACAGTGCAGCGCTACCTCAGTACTGACCCTCCGACAGTGCAGCACTCCTCAGTACTGCCCCTCCGACAGTGCAGCGATCTCTCAGTACTGCCCCTCCGACAGTGCAGCGCTCCCTCAGTACAGCCCCTCCGACAGTGCAGCGCTCCTCTGAGTACTGCCCCTCCGACAGTGCAGCGCTCCCTCAGTCCTGCTCCTCCGACAGTGCAGCGCTCCCTCAGTACTGCCCCTCCGACAGTGCAGCGCTTCCTCAGTACTGCCCCTCCGACAGTGCAGCACTCCCTCAGTACTGCCCCTCCGACAGTGCAGCGCTCTCTCAGCACTGCCCCTCCGACAGTGCAGCACTCCCTCAGTACTGACCCTCCGACAGTGCAGCGCTCCCTCAGTACTGCCCTCCGACAGTGCAGCACTCCCTCAGTACTGACCCTCCGACAGTGCAGCGCTTCCTCAGTACTGCCCCTCCGACAGTGCAGCGCTCCCTCAGTACTGCCCCTCCGACAGTGCAGCGCTCCCTCAGTACTGACCCTCCGACAGTGCAGCGCTTCCTCAGTGCTGACCCTCCGACAGTGCAGCACTTCCTCAGTACTGCCCCTCCGACAGTGCAGCGCTCCCTCAGTACTGCCCCTCCGACAGTGCAGCGTTCCCTCAGTACTGCCCCTCCGACAGTGCAGCGCTCCCTCAGTACTGCCCCTCCTACAGTGCAGCACTCCCTCAGTAATGCCCCTCCGACAGTGCAGCGCTCCCTCAGTACTGCCCCTCCGACAGTGCAGCGCTCTCTCAGTACTGCCCTTCCGACAGTGCAGCGCTCCCTCAGTACTGCCCCTCCGACAGTGCAGCGCTCCCTCAGTACTGCCCCTCCGACAGTGCAGCGCTCCCTCAGTACTGCCCCTCCGACAGTGCAGAGCTCCCTCAGTACTGCCCCTCCGACAGTGCAGCGCTCCCTCAGTACTGCCCCTCCGACAGTGCAGCGCTCCCTCAGTACTGCCCCTCCGACAGTGCAGCGCTCCCTCAGTACTGCCCCTCCGACAGTGCAGCGCTCCCTCAGTACTGCCCCTCCGACAGTGCAGCGCTCCCTCAGTACTGCCCCTCCGACAGTGCAGCGCTCCCTCAGTACTGCCCCTCCGACAGTGCAGCGCTCCCTCAGTACTGCCCCTCCGACAGTGCAGCGCTCCCTCAGTACTGCCCCTCTGACAGTGCAGCGCTCCCTCAGTACTGCCCCTCCGACAGTGCAGCACTCCCTCAGTACTGCCCCTCCGACAGTGCAGCGCTCCCTCAGTACTGCCCCTCCGACAGTGCAGCGCTCCCTCAGTACTGCCCCTCCGACAGTGCAGCGCTCCCTCAGTACTGCCCCTCCGACAGTGCAGCGCTCCCTCAGTACTGCCCCTCCGACAGTGCAGCGCTCTCTCAGTACTGCCCCTCCGACAGTGCAGCGCTCCCTCAGTACTGCCCCTCCGACAGTGCAGCGCTCCCTCAGTACTGCCCCTCTGACAGTGCAGCACTCTCTCAGTACTGCCCCTCCGACAGTGCAGCGCTCCCTCAGTACTGCCCCTCTGACAGTGCAGCACTCCCTCAGTACTGCCCCTCTGACAGTGCAGCACTCCCTCAGTACTGACCCTCCGACAGTGCAGCGCTCCCTCAGTACTGCCCCTCTGACAGTGCAGCACTCCCTCAGTACTGTCCCTCCGACAGTGCAGCACTCCCTCAGTACTGCCCCTCCGACAGTGCAGCGCTCCCTCAGTACTGCCCCTCTGACAGTGCAGCGCTCCCTCAGTACTGCCCCTCTGACAGTGCAGCGCTCCCTCAGTACTGCCCCTCCGACAGTGCAGCGCTCCCTCAGTACTGACCCTCCGACAGTGCAGCGCTCCTCAGTACTGCCCCTCTGACAGTGCAGCGCTCCCTCAGTACTGCCCCTCCGACAGTGCAGCACTCCCTCAGTACTGCCCCTCCGACAGTGCAGCGCTCCCTCAGTACTGTCCCTCCGACAGTGCAGTGCTCCCTCAGTACTGCCCCTCCGACAGTGCACCGCTCCCTCAGTACTGCCCCTCAGACAGTGCAGTGCTCCCTCAGTACTGCCCCTCCGACAGTGCAGCGCTCCCTCAGTACTGCCCCTCTGACACTGCGGCGCTCCCTCAGTACTGCCCCTCTGACAGTGCAGCGCTCCCTCAGTACTGCCCCTCCGACAGTGCAGCCTCCTTCAGTACTGCCCCTCCGACAGTGCAGCGCTCCCTCAGTACTGCCCCTCCGACAGTGCAGCGCTCCCTCAGTACTGCCCCTCAGACAGTGCAGCCTCCTTGAGTACTGCCGCTCAGACAGTGCAGCGCTCTCTCAGTACTGCCCCTCCGACAGTGCAGCGCTCCCTCAGTACTGACCCTCCAACAGTGCAGCGCTCCCTCAGTACTGCCCCTCTGACAGTGGAGCACTCCCTCAGTACTGCACTTCTGACAGTGCAGCGCTCCCTCAGTACTTCCTCTCTGACAGTGCAGCACTCCCTCAGCACTGTCCCTCTGACAGTGCGGCGCTCCCTCAGCACTGTCCCTCTGACAGTGCAGTGCTCCCTCAGTACTGCCCCTCTGACAGTGCAGTGCTCCCTCAGTACTGCCCCTCTGACAGTGCAGTGCTCCCTCAGTACTGCCCCTCTGACAGTGCAGCGCTCCCTCAGTACTGCCCCTCCGGCAGTGCAGCGCTCCCTCAGTACTGACCCTCCAACAGTGCAGCGCTCCCTCAGTACTGCCCCTCCAACAGTGCAGCCTCCTTGAGTACGGCTCCTCAGACAGTGCAGCCTCCTTCAGTACTGCCCCTCCGCCAGTGCAACACTCCCTCAGTACTGACCCTCCGACAGTGGAGCACTCCCTCAGTACTGCCCCTCCGACAGTGTAGCACTCCCTCAGTACTGCCCCTCTGACAGCGCGCCGCTCCCTCAGTACTACTCCTCCGACAGAGCAGCGCTCCCTCAGTACTGCCCCTCCGACAGTGCAGCGCTCCCTCAGTACTGACCCTCCGACAGTGCAGCCTCCTTCAGTACTGCCTCTCCGACAATGCAGCCTCCTTCAGTACTGTCCCTCAGACAGTGCAGCGCTCTCTCAGTGCTGCCCCTCCGACAGTGCGGCGCTCTCTCAGTTCTGCCCCTCTGACAGTGCAGTGCTCCCTCAGTACTGCCCCTCTGACAGTGCAGCGCTCCCTCAGTACTGCCCCTCCGACAGTGCAGCGCTCCCTCAGTACTGTCCCTCCGACAGTGCAGTGCTCCCTCAGTACTGCCTCTCCGACAGTGCACCGCTCCCTCAGTACTGCCCCTCAGACAGTGCAGTGCTCCCTCAGTACTGCCCCTCCGACAGTGCAGCGCTCCCTCAGTACTGCCCCTCTGACACTGCGGCGCTCCCTCAGTACTGCCCCTCTGACAGTGCAGTGCTCCCTCAGTACTGCCCCTCTGACAGTGCAGTGCTCCCTCAGTACTGCGCCTCTGACAGTGCAGCGCTCCCTCAGTACTGCCACTCCGACAGTGCAGCGCTCCCTCAGTACTGCCCCTCTGACAGTGCAGTGCTCCCTCAGTACTGCCCCTCTGACAGTGCAGCGCTCCCTCAGTACTGCCCCTCCGACAGTGCAGCGCTCCCTCAGTACTGACCCTCCAACAGTGCAGCGCTCCCTCAGTACTGCCCCTCCAACAGTGCAGACTCCTTGAGTACGGCCCCTCAGACAGTGCAGCCTCCTTCAGTACTGCCCCTCCGCCAGTGCAACACTCCCTCAGTACTGACCCTCCGACAGTGGAGCACTCCCTCAGTACTGACCCTCCGACAGTGTAGCACTCCCTCAGTACTGCCCCTCATGACAGTGCGCCGCTCCCTCAGTACTACTCCTCCGACAGAGCAGCGCTCCCTCAGTACTGCCCCTCCGACAGTGCAGCGCTCCCTCAGTACTGACCCTCCGACAGTGCAGCCTCCTTCAGTACTGCCCCTCCGACAGTGCAGCCTCCTTCAGTACTGCCCCTCCGACAATGCAGCCTCCTTCAGTACTGTCCCTCAGACTGCGCAGCGCTCTCTCAGTGCTGCCCCTCCGACAGTGCGGCGCTCTCTCAGTTCTGCCCCTCTGACAGTGCAGCACTCCCTCAGTACTGCCCCTCTGACAGTGCAGAGCTCCCTCAGTACTGCCCCTCCGACAGTGCAGCGCTCCCTCAGTACAGCTCATCTGACAGTGCGCCGCTCCCTCAGTACTACTCCTCCGACAGTGCAGCGCTCCCTCAGTACTGCCCCTCCGACAGTGCAGCGCTCCCTCAGTACTGACCCTCCGACAGTGCAGCGTTTCCTCAGTACTGTCCCTCCGACAGTGCAGTGCTCCCTCAGTACTGCCCCTCCGACAGTGCACCGCTCCCTCAGTACTGCCCCTCAGACAGTGCAGTGCTCCCTCAGTACTGCCCCACCGACAGTGCAGCGCTCCCTCAGTACTGCCCCTCTGACACTGCGGCGCTCCCTCAGTACTGCCCCTCTGACAGTGCAGCGCTCCCTCAGTACTGCCCCTCTGATAGTGCAGCGCTCTCTCAGTACTGCCCCTCCGACAGTGCAGCGCTCCCTCAGTACTGCCCCTCCGACAGTGCAGTGCTCCCTCAGTACTGCCCCTCTGACAGTGCGGCACTGCCTCAGCACTGTCCCTCCAACAGTGCAGCAATCCCTCAGTACTGCCCCTCCGACAGTGCAGAGCTCCCTCAGTACTGCCCCTCCGACAGTGCAGCGCTCCCTCAGTACTGCCCCTCCGACAGTGCGCCGCTCCCTCAGTACTACTCCTCCGACAGGGCAGCGCTCCCTCAGTACTGCCCCTCCGACAGTGCAGCGCTCCCTCAGTACTGCCCCTCCGACAGTGCAGTGCTCCCTCAGTACTGCCCCTCCGACAGTGCAGCGCTCCCTCAGTACTGCCCCTCTGACAGTGCAGCGCTCCCTCAGTACTGCCCCTCCGACAGTGCGGCGCTCCCTCAGCACTGTCTCTCTGAATCTGCGGCGCTCGCTCAGCACTGTCCCTCTGACAGTGCAGCGCTCCCTCAGTACTGCCCCTCTGACAGTGCAGCACTCTCTCAGTACTGCCCCTCCGACAGTGCAGCGCTCCCTCAGTACTGCCCCTCTGACAGTGCAGCACTCCCTCAGTACTGCCCCTCTGACAGTGCAGCACTCCCTCAGTACTGACCGTCCGACAGTGCAGCGCTCCCTCAGTACTGTCCCTCTGACAGTGCAGCACTCCCTCAGTACTGTCCCTCCGACAGTGCAGCACTCCCTCAGTACTGCCCCTCCGACAGTGCGGCACTCACTCAGTACTGACCCTCTGACAGTGCAGCACTCCCTCAGTACTGCCCCTCTGAGAGTGCAGCGCTCCCTCAGTACTGCCCCTCCGACAGTGCAGCGCTCCCTCAGTACTGACCCTCCGACAGTGCAGCGTTTCCTCAGTACTGCCCCTCTGACAGTGCAGTGCTCCCTCAGTACTGCCCCTCCGCCAGTGCAGCACTCCCTCAGTACTGCCCCTCCGACAGTGCAACGCTCCCTCAGTACTGTCCCTCCGACAGTGCAGTGCTCCCTCAGTACTGCCCCTCCGACAGTGCACCGCTCCCTCAGTACTGCCCCTCAGACAGTGCAGTGCTCCCTCAGTACTGCCCCTCCGACAGTGCCGCGCTCCCTCAGTACTGCCCCTCTGACACTGCGGCGCTCCCTCAGTACTGCCCCTCTGACAGTGCAGCGCTCCCTCAGTACTGCCCCTCCGACAGTGCAGCCTCCTTCAGTACTGCCCCTCCGACAGTGCAGCGCTCCCTCAGTACTGCCCCTCCGACAGTGCAGCGCTCCCTCAGTACTGCCCCTCAGACAGTGCAGCCTCCTTGAGTACTGCCGCTCAGACAGTGCAGCGCTCTCTCAGTACTGCCCCTCCGACAGTGCAGCGCTCCCTCAGTACTGACCCTCCAACAGTGCAGCGCTCCCTCAGTACTGCCCCTCTGACAGTGGAGCACTCCCTCAGTACTGCCCTTCTGACAGTGCAGCGCTCCCTCAGTACTTCCTCTCTGACAGTGCAGCACTCCCTCAGCACTGTCCCTCTGACAGTGCGGCGCTCCCTCAGCACTGTCCCTCTGACAGTGCAGTGCTCCCTCAGTACTGCCCCTCCGGCAGTGCAGCGCTCCCTCAGTACTGACCCTCCAACAGTGCAGCGCTCCCTCAGTACTGCCCCTCCAACAGTGCAGCCTCCTTGAGTACGGCCCCTCAGACAGTGCAGCCTCCTTCAGTACTGCAACTCCGCCAGTGCAACACTCCCTCAGTACTGACCCTCCGACAGTGGAGCACTCCCTCAGTACTGCCCCTCCGACAGTGTAGCACTCCCTCAGTACTGCCCCTCTGACAGCGCGCCGCTCCCTCAGTACTACTCCTCCGACAGAGCAGCGCTCCCTCAGTACTGCCCCTCCGACAGTGCAGCGCTCCCTCAGTACTGACCCTCCGACAGTGCAGCCTCCTTCAGTACTGCCTCTCCGACAATGCAGCCTCCTTCAGTACTGTCCCTCAGACAGTGCAGCGCTCTCTCAGTGCTGCCCCTCCGACAGTGCGGCGCTCTCTCAGTTCTGCCCCTCTGACAGTGCAGCACTCCCTCAGTACTGCCCCTCTGACAGTGCAGCGCTCCCTCAGTACAGCCTCTCTGACAGTGCAGCGCTCCCTCAGTACTGCCCCTCCGACAGTGCGGCGCTCCCTCAGTACGGCCACTCCGACAGGGCGGCACTGCCTCAGAACTGTCCCTCCAACAGTGCAGCACTCTCTCAGTACTTTCCCTCCAACAGTGCAGCAGTCTCTCAGTACTGCCCCTCCGACAGTGCGACGCTCCCTCAGTACTGCCCCTCCGACAGTGCAGCGCTCCCTCAGTACTGACCCTCCGACAGTGTAGCACTCCCTCAGTACTGACCCTCTGACAGTGCAGCCTCCTTCAGTACTGCCCCTCAAACAGTGCAGCCTCCTTCAGAACTGCCCCTCCGACAGTGCAGAGCTCCCTCAGTACTGCCCCTCCGACAGTGCAGCACTCCCTCAGTTCTACCCCTCCGACAGTGCAGCACTCCCTCAGTACTGCCCCTCCGACAGTGCGGCGCTCCCTCAGTACTGCCCCTCCGACAGTGCGGCGCTCCCTCAGTGCTGCCTCTCTGACAGTGCGGCGCTCCCTCAGCACTGTCCCTCCAACAGTGCTGCGCTCCCTCAGTTCTGCCCCTCTGACAGTGCGGCGCTCCCTCAGTACTGTCCCTCCGACAGTGCAGCGCTCCCTCAATTCTGCCCCTCTGACAGTGCGGCGCTCCCTCAGTACTGTCCCTCCGACAGTGCAGCGCTCCCTCAGTACTGCCCCTCTGACAGTGCGGCGCTCCCTCAGTACTGGCCCCTCCGACAGTGCAGAGCTACCTCAGTACTGCCCCTCCGACAGTGCAGCGCTCCCTCAGCACTGACCCTCCAACAGTGCAGCCTCCTTAAGTATTGCCCCTCTGACAGTGCAGCGCTCCCTCAGTACTGCCCCTCTGACAGTGCAGCGCTCCCTCAGCACTGTCCCTCTGACACTGCGGCGCTCCCTCAGCACTGTCCCTCTGACAGTGCGGTGCTCCCTCAGTACTGCCCCTCTGACAGTGCAGCGCTCCCTCAGTACTGCCCCTCTGACAGTGCAGCGCTCCCTCAGTACTGCCCCTCTGACAGTGCAGCACTCCCTCAGTACTGCCCCTCCGACAGTGCAGTGCTCCCTCAGTACTGCCCCTCTGACAGTGCGGCGCTCCCTCAGTACTGCCCCTCCGACAGTGTAGCGCTCCCTCAGCACTGCCCCTCCGACAGTGCAGCGCTCCCTCAGTACTGCCCCTCCGACAGTGCAGTGCTCCCTCAATACTGCCCCTCCGACAGTGCAGCGCTCCCTCAGTACTGCCCCTCTGACAGTGCAGCGCTCCCTCAGTACTGCCCCTCCGACAGTGCGGCGCTCCCTCAGCACTGTCCCTCTGACACTGCGGCGCTCGCTCAGCACTGTCCCTCTGACAGTGCAGCGCTCCCTCAGTACTGCCCCTCTGACAGTGCAGCACTCCCTCAGTACTGCCCCTCCGACAGTGCAGCGCTCCCTCAGTACTGCCCCTCTGACAGTGCAGCACTCCACCAGTACTGCCCCTCTGACAGTGCAGAGCTCCCTCAGTACTGACCATCCGACAGTGCAGCACTCCCTCAGTACTGCCCCTCTGACAGTGCAGCGCTCCCGCAGTACTGCCCCTCCGACAGTGCTGCCTCCTTCAGTACTACCCCACCGACAGTGCAGCACTCCCTCAGTACTGCCCCTGTGACAGTGCGCCGCTCCCTCAGTACTACTCCTCCGACAGTGCAGCGCTCCCTCAGTACTGACCCTCCGACAGTGTAGCGCTCCCACAGTACTGACACTCCGACAGTGCGGCGCTCCCTCAGTACTGCCCCTCTGACAGTGCGGCGCTCCCTCAGCACTGTCCCTCTGACAGTGCGGCGCTCCCTCAGTACTGCCCCTCTGACAGTGCAGCGCTCCCTCAGTACTGCCCCTCTGACAGTGCAGCGCTCCCTCAGCACTGTCCCTCCAACAGTGCAGTGCTCCGTCAGTACTGACCCTCCGACAGTGCAGTGCTCCCTCAGTACTGCCCCACCGACAGTGCAGCACTCCCTCAGTACTGCCCCTCCGACAGTGCAGCGCTCCCTCAGTACTGCCCCTCCGACAGTGCAGCGCTCCCTCAGTACTGTCCCTCCGACAGTGCAGTGCTCCCTCAGTACTGCCCCTCCGACAGTGCACCGCTCCATCAGTACTGCCCCTCAGACAGTGCAGTGCTCCCTCAGTACTGCCCCTCCGACAGTGCAGCGCTCCCTCAGTACTGCCCCTCTGACACTGCGGCGCTCCCTCAGTACTGCCCCTCTCACAGTGCAGCGCTCCCTCAGTACTGCCCCTCCGACAGTGCAGCGCTCCATCAGTACTGCCCCTCCGACAGTGCAGCGCTCCCTCAGTACTGCCCCTCTCACAGTGCAGCGCTCCCTCAGTACTGCCCCTCCGACAGTGCAGCGCTCCATCAGTACTGCCCCTCAGACAGTGCAGCCTCCTTGAGTACTGCCGCTCAGACAGTGCAGCGCTATCTCAGTACTGCCTCTTCGACAGTGCAGCGCTCCCTCAGTACTGACCCTCCAACAGTGCAGCGCTCCCTCAGTACTGCCCCTCTGACAGTGGAGCACTCCCTCAGTACTGCCCTTCTGACAGTGCAGCGCTCCCTCAGTACTTCCTCTCTGACAGTGCAGCACTCCCTCAGCACTGTCCCTCTGACAGTGCGGCGCTCCCTCAGCACTGTCCCTCTGACAGTGCAGTGCTCCCTCAGTACTACCCCTCCGACAGTGCGGCGCTCCCACAGTACTGCCCCTCTGACAGTGCAGTGCTCCCTCAGTACTGCCCCTCTGACAGTGCAGTGCTCCCTCAGTACTGACCCTCCAACAGTGCAGTGCTCCCTCAGTACTGCCCCTCCGCCAGTGCAACACTCCCTCAGTACTGACCCTCCGACAGTGGAGCACTCCCTCAGTACTGCCCCTCCGACAGTGTAGCACTCCCTCAGTACTGCCCCTCTGACAGTGCAGCGCTCCCTCAGTACTACTCCTCCGACAGTGCAGCGCTCCCTCAGTACTGCCCCACAAACAGTGCAGCCTCCTTCAGTACTGCCCCTCCGACAATGCAGCCTCCTTCAGTACTGCCCCTCAGACAGTGCAGCGCTCTCTCAGTACTGACAATCCGACAGTGCAGCCTCCTTCAGTACTGCCCCTCCGACAGTGCAGCCTCCTTCAGTACTGCCCCTCAAACAGTGCAGCCTCCTTCAGTACTGCCCCTCCGACAATGCAGCCTCCTTCAGTACTGTCCCTCAGACAGTGCAGCGCTCTCTCAGTGCTGCCCCTCCGACAGTGCGGCGCTCTCTCAGTTCTGCCCCTCTGACAGTGCAGTGCTCCCTCAGTACTGCCCCTCTGACAGTGCAGCGCTCCCTCAGTACAGCCTCTCTGACAGTGCAGCGCTCCCTCAGTACTGCCCCTCCGACAGTGCGGCGCTCCCTCAGTACGGCCACTCCGACAGGGCGGCACTGCCTCAGGACTGTTCCTCCAACAGTGCAGCACTCTCTCAGTACTGTCCCTGAAACAGTGCAGCCTCCTTCAGTACTGCCCCTCTGACGGTGCAGCACTCCCTCAGTACTGTCCCTCTGACAGTGCAGCACTCACTCAGTACTGCCCCTCCGACAGTGCTTCGCTCCCTCAGTACTGCCCCTCCGACAGTGCAGCACTCCCTCAGTTCTGCCCCTCTGACAGTGCATCACTCCCTCAGTACTGCCCCTCCAACAGTGCAGTGCTCCCTCAGTACTGACCCTCCAACAGTGCAGCCTCCTTCAGTACTGCCCCTCTGACAGTGCAGCGCTCCCTCAGTACTGCCCCTCCGACAGCGCGGCGCTCCCTCAGTCCTGTCCCTCCGACAGTGCAGCGCTTCCTCAGTACTGCCTCACCGACAGTGCAGCGCTCCCACAGTACTGCCCCTCCGACAGTGCGGCGCTCCCTCAGTCCTGTCCCTCCAACAGTGCAGCGCTCCCTCAGTACAGCCCCTCCGACAGTGCAGCACTCCTTCAGTACTGCCCCTCCGACAGTGCAGCGCTCTCTCAGTACTGACCCTCCGACAGTGCAGCGCTCCCTCAGTACAGCCCCTCCGACAGTGCAGCGCTCTCTGAGTACTGCCCCTCCGACAGTGCAGCGCTCCCTCAGTCCTGCTCCTCCGACAGTGCAGCGCTCCCTCAGTACTGCCCCTCCGACAGTGCAGCGCTTCCTCAGTACTGCCCCTCCGACAGTGCAGCACTCCCTCAGTACTGCCCCTCCGACAGTGCAGCGCTCTCTCAGTACTGCCCCTCCGACAGTGCAGCGCTCCCTCAGTACTGCCCCTCCAACAGTGCAGCCTCCTTCAGTATTGCCCCTCTGACGGTGCAGCACTCCCTCAGTACTGTCCCTCTGACAGTGCGGCACTCCCTCAGTACTGCCCCTCCGACAGTGCAGCCCTCCCTCAGTACTGCCCCATCAACAGTGCAGCGCACCCTCAGTACTGCCCCTCCGACAGTGCGTCGCTCCCTCAGTACTGCCCCTCCGACAGTGCAGCACTCCCTCAGTTCTGCCCCTCTGACAGTGCATCACTCCCTCAGTACTGCCCCTCCAACAGTGCAGCGCTCCCTCAGTACTGCCCCTCTGATCGTGCAGCGCTCTCTCAGTACTGCCCCTCCGACAGTGCAGCGCTCCCTCAGTACTGACCCTCCAACAGTGCAGTGCTCCCTCAGTACTGACCCTCCAACAGTGCAGCCTCCTTCAGTACTGCCCCTCCGACAGTGCAGCACTCCTTCAGTACTGCCCCTCCGACAGTGCAGCGCTCTCTCAGTACTGCCCCTCCGACAGTGCAGCGCTCCCTCAGTACAGCCCCTCCGACAGTGCAGCGCTCTCTGAGTACTGCCCCTCCGACAGTGCAGCGCTCCCTCAGTACTGCCCCTCCGACAGTGCAGCGCTTCCTCAGTACTGCCCCTCCGACAGTGCAGCACTCCCTCAGTACTGCCCCTCCGACAGTGCAGCGCTCCCTCAGTAGTGCCCCTCCGACAGTGCAGCAGTCCCTCAGTACTGCCCCTCCGACAATGCAGCACTCCCTCAGTACTGCCCCTCCGACAGTGCAGCGCTCCCTCAGTAGTGCCCCTCCGACAGTGCAGCAGTCCCTCAGTACTGCCCCTCCGACAGTGCAGCACTCCCTCAGTACTGCCCCTCTGACAGTGCAGCGCTCCCTCAGTACTGCCCCTCCGACAGTGCAGCGCTTCCTCAGTACTGCCCCTCCGACAGTGCAGCGCTCCCTCAGTACTGCCCTCCGACAGTGCAGCACTCCCTCAGTACTGCCCCTCCGATAGTGCAGCGCTTCCTCAGTACTGCCCCTCCGACAGTGCAGCGCTTCCTCAGTACTGCCCCTCCGACAGTGCAGCGCTCCCTCAGTACTGACCCTCCGACAGTGCAGCGCTTCCTCAGTACTGCCCCTCCGACAGTGCAGCGCTCCCTCAGTACTGCCCCATCAACAGTGCAGCGCACCCTCAGTACTGCCCCTCCGACAGTGCGTCGCTCCCTCAGCACTGCCCCTCCGACAGTGCATCACTCCCTCAGTACTGCCCCTCCAACAGTGCAGCGCCCCCTCAGTACTGCCCCTCTGATTGTGCAGCGCTCTCTCAGTACTGCCCCTCCGACAGTGCAGCGCTCCCTCAGTACTGACCCTCCAACAGTGCAGTACTCCCTCAGTACTGACCCTCCAACAGTGCAGCCTCCTTCAGTACTGCCCCTCCGACAGTGCGGCGCTCCCTCAGTCCTGTCCCTCCGACAGTGCAGCGCTTCCTCAGTACTGCCTCACCGACAGTGCAGCGCTCCCTCAGTACTGACCCTCCGACAGTGCAGCACTCCTTCAGTACTGCCCCTCCGACAGTGCAGCGCTCTCTCAGTACTGCCCCTCCGACAGTGCAGCGCTCCCTCAGTACAGCCCCTCCGACAGTGCAGCGCTCTCTGAGTATTGCCCCTCCGACAGTGCAGCGCTCCCTCAGTCCTGCTCCTCCGACAGTGCAGCGCTCCCTCAGTACTGCCCCTCCGACAGTGCAGCGCTTCCTCAGTACTGCCCCTCCGACAGTGCAGCACTCCCTCAGTACTGCCCCTCCGACAGTGCGGCGCTCCCTCAGTCCTGTCCCTCCGACAGTGCAGCGCTTCCTCAGTACTGCCTCACCGACAGTGCAGTGCTCCCTCAGTACAGCCCCTCCGACAGTGCAGCACTCCTTCAGTACTGCCCCTCCGACAGTGCAGCGCTCTCTCAGTACTGCCCCTCCGACAGTGCAGCGCTCCCTCAGTACAGCCCCTCCGACAGTGCAGCGCTCTCTGAGTACTGCCCCTCTGACAGTGCAGCGCTCCCTCAGTACTGCCCCTCCGACAGTGCGGCGCTCCCTCAGTCCTGTCCCTCCGACAGTGCAGCGCTTCCTCAGTACTGCCTCACCGACAGTGCAGTGCTCCCTCAGTACTGCCCCTCCGACAGTGCGGCGCTCCCTCAGTCCTGTCCCTCCAACAGTGCAGCGCTCCCTCAGTACAGCCCCTCCGACAGTGCAGCACTCCTTCAGTACTGCCCCTCCGACAGTGCAGCGCTCTCTCAGTACTGCCCCTCCGACAGTGCAGCGCTCCCTCAGTACAGCCCCTCCGACAGTGCAGCGCTCTCTGAGTACTGCCCCTCCGACAGTGCAGCGCTCCCTCAGTACTGCCCCTCCGACAGTGCAGCGCTCCCTCAGCACTGCCCCTCCGACAGTGCAGCGCTCCCTCAGTACTGCCCCTCCGACAGTGCAGCGCTTCCTCAGTACAGCCCCTCCGACAGTGCAGCGCTCTCTGAGTACTGCCCCTCCGACAGTGCAGCGCTCCCCCAGTACTGCCCCTCCGACAGTGCAGCACTCCCTCAGTACTGCCCCTCCGACAGTGCAGCGCTCTCTCAGTACTGCCCCTCCGACAGTGCAGCACTCCCTCAGTACTGACCCTCCGACAGTGCAGCGCTCTCTCAGTACTGCCCCTCCGACAGTGCAGCGCTCCCTCAGTACAGCCCCTCCGACAGTGCAGCGCTCTCTGAGTACTGCCCCTCCGACAGTGCAGCGCTCCCCCAGTACTGCCCCTCCGACAGTGCAGCACTCCCTCAGTACTGCCCCTCCGACAGTGCAGCGCTCTCTCAGTACTGCCCCTCCGACAGTGCAGCACTCCCTCAGTACTGACCCTCCGACAGTGCAGCGCTTCCTCAGTACTGCCCCTCCGACAGTGCAGCGCTTCCTCAGTACTGCCCCTCCGACAGTGCAGCACTCCCTCAGTACTGACCCTCCGACAGTGCAGCGCTTCCTCAGTACTGCCCCTCCGACAGTGCAGCGCTTCCTCAGTGCTGACCCTCCGACAGTGCAGCACTTCCTCAGTACTGCCCCTCCGACAGTGCAGCGCTCCCTCAGTACTGCCCCTCCGACAGTGCAGCGCACCCTCAGTACTGCCCCTCCGACAGTGCGTCGCTCCCTCAGTACTGCCCCTCCGACAGTGCATCACTCCCTCAGTACTGCCCCTCCAACAGTGCAGCGCTCCCTCAGTACTGCCCCTCTGATCGTGCAGCGCTCTCTCAGTACTGCCCCTCCGACAGTGCATCACTCCCTCAGTACTGCCCCTCCGACAGTGCGTCGCTCCCTCAGTACTGCCCCTCCGACAGTGCATCACTCCCTCAGTACTGCCCCTCCGACAGTGCATCACTCCCTCAGTACTGCCCCTCCGACAGTGCAGTACTCCCTCAGTACTGACCCTCCAACAGTGCAGCCTCCTTCAGTACTGCCCCTCTGACAGTGCAGCGCTCCCTCAGTACTGCCCCTCCGACAGTGCGGCGCTCCCTCAGTCCTGTCCCTCCGACAGTGCAGCGCTTCCTCAGTACTGCCTCACCGACAGTGCAGCGCTCCCTCAGTACTGACCCTCCGACAGTGCAGCACTCCTTCAGTACTGCCCCTCCGACAGTGCAGCGATCTCTCAGTACTGCCCCTCCGACAGTGCAGCGCTCCCTCAGTACAGCCCCTCCGACAGTGCAGCGCTCTCTGAGTATTGCCCCTCCGACAGTGCAGCGCTCCCTCAGTCCTGCTCCTCCGACAGTGCAGCGCTTCCTCAGTACTGCCCCTCAGACAGTGCAGCACTCCCTCAGTACTGCCCCTCCGACAGTGCAGCGCTCTCTCAGCACTGCCCCTCCGACAGTGCAGCACTCCCTCAGTACTGACCCTCCGACAGTGCAGCGCTCCCTCAGTACTGCCCTCCGACAGTGCAGCACTCCCTCAGTACTGACCCTCCGACAGTGCAGCGCTTCCTCAGTACTGCCCCTCCGACAGTGCAGCGCTTCCTCAGTACTGCCCCTCCGACAGTGCAGCGCTTCCTCAGTACTGCCCCTCCGACAGTGCAGCGCTCCCTCAGTACTGACCCTCCGACAGTGCAGCGCTTCCTCAGTGCTGACCCTCCGACAGTGCAGCACTTCCTCAGTACTGCCCCTCCGACAGTGCAGCGCTCCCTCAGTACTGCCCCTCCGACAGTGCAGCGTTCCCTCAGTACTGCCCCTCCGACAGTGCAGCGCTCCCTCAGTACTGCCCCTCCTACAGTGCAGCACTCCCTCAGTAATGCCCCTCCGACAGTGCAGCGCTCCCTCAGTACTGCCCCTCCGACAGTGCAGCGCTCTCTCAGTACTGCCCTTCCGACAGTGTAGCGCTCCCTCAGTACTGCCCCCTCCGAAAGTGCAGCGCTCTCTCAGTACTGACCCTCCGACAGTGCAGCGCTCTCTCAGTACTGCCCCTCCGACAGTGCAGAGCTCCCTCAGTACTGCCCCTCCGACAGTGCAGCGCTCCCTCAGTACTGCCCCTCCGACAGTGCAGCGCTTCCTCAGTACTGCCCCTCCGACAGTGCAGCGCTCCCTCAGTACTGACCCTCCGACAGTGCAGCGCTTCCTCAGTGCTGACCCTCCGACAGTGCAGCACTTCCTCAGTACTGCCCCTCCGACAGTGCAGCGCTCCCTCAGTACTGCCCCTCCGACAGTGCAGCGTTCCCTCAGTACTGCCCCTCCGACAGTGCAGCGCTCCCTCAGTAGTGCCCCTCCGACAGTGCAGCACTCCCTCAGTACTGCCCCTCCGACAGTGCAGCACTCCCTCAGTACTGCCCCTCCGACAGTGCAGCGCTCCCTCAGTACTGCCCCTCCGACAGTGCAGCGCTCTCTCAGTACTGCCCTTCCGACAGTGTAGCGCTCCCTCAGTACTGCCCCCTCCGAAAGTGCAGCGCTCTCTCAGTACTGACCCTCCGACAGTGCAGCGCTCTCTCAGTACTGCCCCTCCGACAGTGCAGCGCTCCCTCAGTACTGCCCCTCCGACAGTGCAGCGCTCCCTCAGTACTGCCCCTCCGACAGTGCAGCGCTTCCTCAGTACTGCCCCTCCGACAGTGCAGCGCTCTCTCAGTACTGCACTGGAGTGTCAGTCTGGATTTCTGCGCTCCAATCTCTGGAGTGGGACTTGAACCCATGACCCTCTGACTCAGAGGCAAGGGTGCTGCCCACTGAGCCACAGCTGACACCAGAGAAGCAGTACCAGCTCGGAGTTTGTGCCGAGGGCCAGCGGGCGCAGACTGGTGCCCTTTCCGAAGAAAACAAGCACATTGAGGGTTAAATGGAAAAGTTAGATTAAAAAATCCAGAATTAATTTGACCTGATATCGCTAACCACTTGCAGATTTGGAATGAAAAACAATGGCTGGTGAATTGGCGCTGTGAAAAGCTAATGAAAGTGACAGCTGCACTCTGGGCCGGCACTCGATCACTCTGCGAGCCCATCACCAGCCCTCTCACTCCACCGCTTCACTGTCTTGTCAGCTTCCACAGCCATGATTGACTAAGAAGAAGTGCAAAAATCAAATCAAACTTGCGTCCTTTATCGACCACTTTGTTACCCAGTTTTATAAACACTTCATCTTAAGAAGATATAGATGTGTAGGGAACACTTCAAACATCATTAAAGTACATGCAGATTGCTGCTTTCTCCCTCTCTCTCTCATCCCCTTATACTTTCCTACAATATCCACACACAGAGCAAAGACTAATTGGATATCTCACTGCACAATTAACCTTGGAACACCCTTCCCCGGGATCACTGATCAATATCGTGCATCTACCGCACTCTCACAGGACTCCATTGTGCTGCCTCAAGGTTACTGGTCCTACAGTCTCTGGAGTGGGGATTGAACCCAATAGCTGTGGCTCAGTGGGCAGCACTCTCGCCTCTGGGTCAGAGGGTCGTGGGTTCAAGCCCCACCCCAGAGACTTGAGCACATAATCCAGGCTGACACTGCCAGTGCAGTGCTGAGGGAGTGCTGCACTGTCGGAGCTGCTGTCTTTCAGATGAGACGTTAAACCGAGGCCCTGTCTGCTCTCTCAGGTGGATGTAAAAGATCCCATGGCACTATTTCGAAGAAGAGCAGGGGAGTTCTCCCCAGTGTCCTGGGCCAATATTTATCCCTCAACCAACATCACTAAAACAGATAATCTGGTCATTATCACATTGCTGTTTGAGGGATCTTGCTGTGTGCAAATTGGCTGCCACGTTTCCTACATTACAACAGTGACTACACTTCAAAAGTACTTCATTGGCTGTAAAGTGCTTTGGGACGTCCTGAGGTGGTGAAAGGCGCTATAGAAATGCAAGTGCAAGTGCTCGGGGTGACAATGAGTTTGGGTGAAAGGGAAGCTGAGGGAGGGGACGAGAGTCCTGGCAAAGAATGAGTTAGAGTAAGAGATGGTGCGATATGTTGCAATTACAAGTGACGATACTGGAAGCAGGAAGGGTGCGTAAAACCGGAGAAGAACATTCAGGGACACTGACCATGATGGCATCAATGAGAGAGAGAGAGAGTGGAGCCGCAAGGTGAGAGAAGGGTCGCCAAGCGACCAGATTTAATTGCATCCTGGTGAGCACTTGACACGGGTCGCTGTTCCTTTAAACAATGCTGCAGTTCCAATTGTGGAAAATTACTGGTGACTGTGTCGCTGACAGAGCAGGCTGTGCAGGCGACTGATTCTTATTGAAACGTATAAGATTCTGAAGGGGATTGACAGGGTAGATGCAGAGAGGATGTTTCCCCTCGTGGGGGAATCTAGAACGAGGGGGCAGAGTTTCAGAATAAGGGGTCGCCCATTTAAGACTGAGATGAGGAGGAATTTCTTCTCAGAGGGCCGTGAATCTGTGGAATTCTCTACCCCGGAGAGCTGTGGAGGCTGGGTCATTCAATATATTCAAGGCGGAGATTGACAGATATTTGAATTACAGGGAGTCAAGGGTTATGGGGAAAAGGCAGAAAAGTGGAGTTGAGGCCAACATCAGATCAGCCATGATCTTATTGACTGGCGGAGCAGGCTCGAGGGGTCGAATGGCCGACTCCTGCTCCTATTTCTTATGTTCTTATGAGGCCCAGGATAGCTGTGCAAGCTGTACATTGGGGAGCTGCCAGTGCTAAGCCAATGCTGCCCTCTGCTGGACCGTTCCAACAAATTCCCCGTTCTTGACAAAGAAACCTCATTTTAATTTTCACAGTTGTGCAGATAAACACTCAAGCCCAGCACAGAAATTGAACAAACCACTCTCACAGAATCATGGAATGATACAGCACAGGAGGAGGCCATTCAGTCCATCGTGCCTGTGCTGGCTCTTCGGTAGAGCTCTCCAATTAATCCCACTCCCCGGATCATAGACCTGTCATTTTTTTCCCTTCAAGTATTTATCCAGTTGCCTTCTGAAATTTATTATTGAATCTGCTTCCACCACCCTTTCAGGCCAGCTCTCTCACCACCTCCCGCCCCCACCGGGTTCTCCCCTCCACTCCTGATACTTACGGGGGTACGGGACCCACGAGCACCAATCACAGCCCTGCACCCCCACCTAAGTGGCCATCCTTCCAGCCCGAGTCCGGGCAGAGCATGTCGGCAGAATATTAGAACATGGGAAGAAGCAAAGCCGAGGCTGACCCTGAACTCCGTGCACTCCCCGACCCCGCGCTCCCCGACCCCGCACTCCCCGACCCCGCACTCCCTGCCCTCCCCGACCCCGCACTCCCCGACCCCGCACTCCCTGCACTCCCCGACCCCGCACTCCCCGACCCCGCACTCCCCGACCCCGCACTCCCCGACCCCGCACTCCCCGACACCGCACTCCCCGACCCCGCACTCCCCGACCCCGCACTCCCTGCACTCCCCGACCCCGCACTCCCCGACCCCGCGCTCCCCGACCCCGCACTCCCCGACCCTGCACTCCCTGCACTCCCCGACCCCGCACTCCCCGACACCGCGCTCACCGACCCCGCGCTCCCCGACCTCGCACTCCCCGACCCAGCACTCCCCGACCCCGCACTCCCCGACCCCGCACTCCCCGACCCTGCACTCCCCGACCCCGCACTCCCCGACCCTGCACTCCCTGCACTCCCCGACCCCGCACTCCCCGACACCGCACTCCCCGACCCCGCACTCCCCGAACCCGCACTCCCCGACCCCGCACTCCCCGACCCTGCACTCCCCGACCCCGCACTCCCCGACACCGCACTCCCCGACCCCGCACTCCCCGAACCCGCACTCCCCGACCCCGCACTCCCCGACCCTGCACTCCCTGCACTCCCCGACCCCGCACTCCCCGACCCTGCACTCCCCGACCCCGCACTCCCCGACCCCGCACTCCCCGACCCTGCACTCCCCGACCCCGCACTCCCCGACCCAGCACTCCCCGACCCCGCACTCCCCGACCCCGCACTCCCCGACCCCGCACTCCCTGCCCTCCCCGACCCCGCACTCCCCGACCCCGCGCTCCCCGACCCTGCACTCCCTGCACTCCCCAACCCCGCACTCCCCGACCCAGCACTCCCCGACCCCGCACTCCCCGACCCCGCACTCCCCGACCCCGCACTCCCTGCCCTCCCCGACCCCGCACTCCCCGACCCCGCACTCCCCGACCCTGCACTCCCTGCACTCCCCAACCCCGCACTCCCCGAACCCGCACTCCCCGACCCCGCACTCCCCGACCCTGCACTCCCTGCACTCCCCAACCCCGCACTCCCCGACCCCGCGCTCCCCCCGACCCCGCGCTCCGCCCGACCCCGCGCTCCCCCCGACCCCGTGGTCCCCCCGACCCCACGTTCCCTGACCCCGCGCTCCCCGACCCCGCGCTCCCCGACCCCGCACTCCCCGCCGACCCTGCACTCCCCGACCCCGCGCTCCCCGACCCCGCGCTCCCCGACCCCGCGCTCCCCGACTCCGCGCTCCCCGACCCCGCACTACCCCCGACCCGGCACTCCCCGACCCCACACTCCCCGACCTCGCACTCCCCGACCCCGCACTCCCTGCACTCCCTGACACCGCACTCCCCCCGACTACGCACTCCCCGACCCTGCACTCCCTGCACTCCACGACCCCGCACTCCCCGACCTCGCACTCCCCGACCCCGCACTCCCTGCACTCCCTGACACCGCACTCCCCCCGACTACGCACTCCCCGACCCTGCACTCCCTGCACTCCACGACCCCGCACTCCCCGACCCCGCACTCCCCGACCCCGCACTCCCCGACCCCGCACTCCCCGACCCCGCACTCCCCGACCCCGCACTCCCTGCACTCCCCGACCCCGCACTCCCCGACCCCGCACTCCCTGCACTCCCTGCACTCCCCGACCCCGCACTCCCCGACCCCGCACTCCCCGACCCCGCACTCCCCGACCCCGCACTCCCCGACCCTGCACTCCCTGCACTCCCCGACCCCGCACTCCCCGACCCCGCACTCCCGCACTCCCCGACCCCGCACTCCCCGACCCCGTACTCCCCGACCCTGCACTCCCTGACCCTGCACTCCCTGCACTCCACGACCCCGCGCTCCCCGACCCCGCGCTCCCCGACCCCGCGCTCCCCGACCCCGTGCTCCCCGACCCTGCACTCCCCGACTCTGCACTCCCTGCACTCCCTGACCCCGCACTCCCCGACCCCGCACTCCCCGACCCCGCACTCCCTGCACTCCACGACCCCGCGCTCCCCGACCCCGCGCTCCCCGACCCCGCGCTCCCCGACCCCGTGCTCCCCGACCCTGCACTCCCCGACTCTGCACTCCCTGCACTCCCCGACCCCGCACTCACCGACCCCGCGCTCCCCGACCCCGCACTCCCCGACCCAGCACTCCCCGACCCCGCACTCCCCGACCCCGCACTCCCCGACCCCGCACTCCCTGCCCTCCCCGACCCCGCACTCCCCGACCCCGCACTCCCCGACCCTGCACTCCCTGCACTCCCCAACCCCGCACTCCCCGACCCCGCGCTCCCCCCGACCCCGCGCTCCGCCCGACCCCGCGCTCCCCCCGACCCCGTGGTCCCCCCGACCCCACGTTCCCTGACCCCGCGCTCCCCGACCCCGCGCTCCCCGACCCCGCACTCCCCGCCGACCCTGCACTCCCCGACCCCGCGCTCCCCGACCCCGCGCTCCCCGACCCCGCGCTCCCCGACTCCGCGCTCCCCGACCCCGCACTACCCCCGACCCGGCACTCCCCGACCCCACACTCCCCGACCCCGCACTCCCCGACCCCGCACTCCCCGACCTCGCACTCCCCGACCCCGCACTCCCTGCACTCCCTGACACCGCACTCCCCCCGACTACGCACTCCCCGACCCTGCACTCCCTGCACTCCACGACCCCGCACTCCCCGACCCCGCACTCCCCGACCCCGCACTCCCCGACCCCGCACTCCCCGACCCCGCACTCCCCGACCCCGCACTCCCTGCACTCCCCGACCCCGCACTCCCCGACCCCGCACTCCCCGACCCCGCACTCCCTGCACTCCCCGACCCCGCACTCCCCGACCCCGCACTCCCTGCACTCCCTGCACTCCCCGACCCCGCACTCCCCGACCCCGCACTCCCCGACCCCGCACTCCCCGACCCTGCACTCCCTGCACTCCCCGACCCCGCACTCCCCGACCCCGCACTCCCGCACTCCCCGACCCCGCACTCCCCGACCCCGTACTCCCCGACCCTGCACTCCCTGACCCTGCACTCCCTGCACTCCACGACCCCGCGCTCCCCGACCCCGCGCTCCCCGACCCCGCACTCCCCGACCCCGCACTCCCCGCCCTCCCCGACCTCGCACTCCCCGACCCCGCGCTCCCCGACCCCGCGCTCCCCGACCCCGCCCTCCCCGACCCCGCGCTCCCCGACCCCGCACTCCCCGACCCCGCACTCCCCGCCCTCCCCGACCTCGCACTCCCCGACCCCGCGCTCCCCGACCCCGCGCTCCCCGACCCCGCGCTCCCCGACCCCGCGCTCCCCGACCCCGCGCTCCCCCCCGACCCCGCACTCCCCGACCCCGCACTCCCCGACCCCGCACTCTCTGCACTCCCCGACACCGCACTCCCCGACCCCGCACTCCCCGACCCCGCACTCCCCGACCCCGCACTCCCCGACCCCGCACTCCCTGCACTCCCTGCACTCCCCGACCCCGCACTCCCCGACCCCGCACTCCCTGCACTCCCTGCACTCCCCGACCCCGCACTCCCCGACCCCGCACTCCCCCCGACTACGCACTCCCCGACCCCGCACTCCCCGACCCCGCACTCCCCGACCCCGCACTCCCCGACCCCGCACTCCCCCCGACTACGCACTCCCCGACCCCGCACTCCCCGACCCTGCACTCCCCGACCCCGCACTCCCCGACCCCGCACTCCCCGACCCCGCACTCCCTGCACTCCCTGCACTCCCCGACCCCGCACTCCCCGACCCCGCACTCCCTGCACTCCCTGCACTCCCCGACCCCGCACTTCCCGACCCCGCACTCCCCCCGACTACGCACTCCCCGACCCCGCACTCCCCGACCCTGCACTCCCCGACCCCGCACTCCCTGACCCTGCACTCCCCGACCCCGCAGTCCCCGACCCTGCACTCCCTGCACTCCCCGACCCCGCACTCCCCGACCCCGCACTCCCCGACCCCGCACTCCCGCACTCCCCGACCCCGCACTCCCCGACCCCGTACTCCCCGACCCTGCACTCCCTGACCCTGCACTCCCTGCACTCCACGACCCCGCACTCCTCGACCCCGCACTCCCTGACCCCGTACTCCCCGACCCTGCACTCACTGCACTCCCCAACCCCGCACTCCCCGACCCCGCACTCCCCGCCCTCCCCGACCTCGCACTCCCCGACCCCGCGCACCCCGACCCCGCGCTCCCCGACCCCGCGCTCCCCGACCCCGCGCTCCCCGACCCCGCACTCCCCCCCGACCCTGCACTCCCCGACCCTGCCCTCCCCCGCGCTCCCCGACCCCACGCTCCCCGACCCCGCACTCCCCGACCCAGCGCTCCCTGCACTCCCCGACCCTGCACTCCCCGACCCTGCCCTCCCCGACATCGCGCTCCCTGACCCCGCGCTCCCCGACCCCGCGCTCCCCGACCCCGCGCTCCCCGACCCCGCACTCCCCGACCCAGCACTCCCTGCACTCCCCGACCCTGCACTCCCTGCACTCCCCGACCCTGCACTCCCCGACCCTGCCCTCCCCGACATCGCGCTCCCTGACCCCGCGCTCCCCGACCCCGCGCTCCCCGACCCCGCGCTCCCCGACCCCGCGCTCCCCGACCCCGTGCTCCCCGACCCTGCACTCCCCGACTCTGCACTCCCTGCACTCCCTGACCCCGCACTCCCCCCGACCCCGCACTCCCCGACCCCGCATCCCCGACCCCGCATCCCCGACCCCGCACTCCCCGACACCGCACTCCCCGACCCCGCACTCCCTGCACGCCCCGACCCCGCGCTCCCCGACCCCGCATCCCCGACCCCGCATCCCCGACCCCGCACTCCCCGACCCTGCACTCCCCGACCCCGCACTCCCTGCACGCCCCGACCCCGCGCTCCCCGACCCCGCGCTCCCCGACCCTGCACTCCCTGAACTCCCTGACCCTGCACTCCCCAACCCTGCACTCCCGGACCCTGCACTCCCCGACCCCGCACTCCCTGCCCTCCCCGACCCCGCGCTCCCCGACCCCGCGCTCCCTGACCCTGCACTCCCTGAACTCCCTGACCCTGCACTCCCCGACCCTGCACTCCCTGACCCTGCACTCCCCGACCCCGCACTCCCTGCCCTCCCCGACCCCGCGCTCCCCAACCCCGCGCTCCCCGACCCTGCACTCCCTGAACTCCGACCCTGCGCTCCCCGAAGCCGCACTCCCCGACCCCGCACTCCCCGACCCCGCACTCCCCGACCCCGCACTCCCCGACCCTGCCCTCCCCGACCCAGCACTCCCCGACCCCGTGCTCCCCGACCCCTCGCACCTCGACCCCGCGCTCCCCGACCCCGCGCTCCCCGATCCCGCGCTCCCCGACCCCGTGCTCCCCGACTCCGCGCTCCCCGACCCAGCACTCCCCGACCCCGCACTCCCTGAACTCCCTGACCCTGCACTCCCTGAACCTGCGCTCCCCGACCCCGCGCTCCCCGACCGCGCGCTCCCCGACCCCGCGCTCCCCAACCCCGCACCCGCTCTCCCCGACCCTGCACTACCCGACCCCGCATTCCACCCGACCACGCACTCCCCGACCCTGCGCTTTCCTACCCCGCGCTCCCCGACCCCGCGCTACCCGACCCCGCACTCCCCGACCCCGCACACCCCGACCCCGCACTCTTCGACCCCGCACTCCCCGACCCCGCACACCCCGAACCCGCACTCCCCGACCCCGCACTCCCCGACCCCGCACACCCCGACCCCGCACTCCCCGACCCCGCACTCCCCGACCCCGCACTCCCCGACCCCGCACTCCCCGACCCCGCACTCCCCGACCCTGCACTCCACCCCGACCCCGCACTCAACCCCGACCCCGCACTCCCCAACCCCGCACTCCCCGAGCCCGCACTCCTCGACCCCGCACTCCCCGACCCCGCACTCCTCGTCCCCGCACTCCCCGACCCCGCACTCCCTGCACTCCCCGACCCCGCACTCCCTGCGCTCCCCGACCCCGCACTCCCCGACCCCGCACTCCCTGAACCCCCCACTCCCCGACCCCGCACTCCCTGAACTCCCCGACCCCGCACTCCCCGACTCTGCGCTCCCCGACCCAGCACTCCCCGACCCCGCACTCCCTGAACTCCCCGACCCAGCACTCCCCGACCCCGCACTCCCTGAACTCCCTGACCCTGCTCCCCCCGACCCCGCGCTCCCCGACCCCGCGCTCCCCGACCCTGCACCCGCACTCCCCGACCCCGCACTCCCCGACCCCGCACTCCCCCCGACCCCGCACTCCCCGACCCCGCACTCCCCGACCCCGCACTCCCCGACCCCGCACTCCCTGAACTCCCTGACCCTGCATTCCCCGACCCTGCGCTCCCCGACCCCGCGCTCCCCGACCCCGCGCTCGCCAACGCCGCGTTCCCCGACCCCGCGCTCCCCGACCCCGCACTCCCCGACCCAGCACTCCCTGGACTCCCCAACCCTTCAGTCCCCGACCCCGCACTCCCCAACATCGCGCTCCCTGACCCCGCGCTCCCCGACCCCGCGCTCCCCGACCCCGTGCTCCCCGACCCTGCACTCCCCGACTCTGCACTCCCTGCACTCCCCGACCCCGCACTCCCCGACCCCGCACTCTCCGACCCCGCATCCCCGACCCCGCATCCACGACCCCGCACTCCCCGACACCGCACTCCCCGACCCCGCGCTCCCCGACCCCGCACTCCCCAACCCCGCGCTCCCCGACCCTGCACTCCCCGACCCCGCACTCCCCGACCCCGCACTCCCTGCCCTCCCCGACGCCGGGCTTCCCGACCCCGCGCTCCCCGACCCCGCGCTCCCCGACCCTGCACTCCCCGACCCTGCACTCCCTGAACTCCCTGACTCTGCACTCCCCAACCCTGCACTCCCGGACCCTGCACTAACCGACCCCGCACTCCCTGCCCTCCCCGATCCCGCGCTCCCCGACCCCGCGCTCCCTGACCCTGCACACCCTGAACTCACTGACCCTGCACTCCCCGACCCCGCACTCCCCGACCCCGCACTCCCCCTACCCTGCACTCCCCGACCCCGCACTCCCCGACCCCGCACTCCCCGACCCCGCACTCCCCGACCCCGCACTCCCCGACCCCGCACTCCCCGACCCCGCACTCCCCGACCCCGCACTCCCCGACCCCGCACTCCCCGACCCCGCACTCCCCGACCCCGCACTCCCCGACCCCGCATTCCCCGACCCCGCACTCCCCCCGACCCCGCACTCCCCCTGACCCCGCACTCCCCGACCCCGCACTCCCCGACCCCGCACTCCCCGACCCCGCACTCCCCGACCCCGCACTCCCGGACCCCGCACTCCCCGACCCCGCACTCCCGGACCCCGCACTCCCCGACCCCGCACTCCCCGACCCCGCACTCCCCGCCCCCGCACTCCCCGCCCCCGCACTCCCCGACCCCGCACTCCCCGACCCCGCACTCCACGACCCCGCACTCCCCGACCCCGCACTCCCCGACCCCGCACTCCCCGACCCCGCACTCCCCGACCCCGCACTCCCTGCACTCCCCGACCCCGCACTCCCCGACCCCGCACTCCCCGACCCCGCACTCCCCGACCCCGCACTCCCCGACCCCGCACTCCCCGACCCCGCACTCCCCGACCCCGCACTCCCTGCCCTCCCCGACCCTGCACTCCCCCCGACCCTGCACTCACCGACCCCGCACTCCCTGACCCTGCCCTCCCCGACCCTGCACTCCCCGACCCTGAGCTCCCCGACCCTGCACTCCCCCCGACCCCGCACTCCCCGACCCCGCACTCCCTGCCCTCCCCGACCCTGCACTCCCCGACCCTGAGCTCCCCGACCCTGAGCTCCCCGACCCTGCACTCCCCCCGACCCCGCACTCTCCGACCCCGCACTCCCTGACCCCGCACTTCCCGACCCCGCACTCCCCGACCCTGCACTCTCCGACCCCGCACTCCCTGACCCTGCACTCCCCGACCCCGCACTCCCGGACCCTGCACTCCCCGACCCCGCACTCCCCGACCCCGCACTCCCCGCCCCCGCACTCCCCGACCCCGCACTCCCCGCCCCCGCACTCCCCGCCCCCGCACTCCCCGAACCCGCACTCCCCGACCCCGCACTCCCCGACCCCGCACTCCCCGACCCCGCACTCCCCGACCCCGCACTCCCCGACCCCGCACTCCCTGCACTCCCCGACCCCGCACTCCCCAACCCCGCACTCCCTGCACTCCCCGACCCCGCACTCCCCGACCCCGCACTCCCCGACCCCGCACTCCCCGACCCCGCACTCCCCGACCCCGCACTCCCTGCCCTCCCCGACCCCGCACTCCCCGACCCCGCACTCCACGACCCCGCACTCCCCGACCCCGCACTCCCCGACCCCGCACTCCCCGACCCCGCACTCCCCGACCCCGCACTCCCCGACCCCGCACTCCCTGCCCTCCCCGACCCTGCACTCCCCCCGACCCTGCACTCACCGACCCCGCACTCCCTGACCCTGCCCTCCCCGACCCTGCACTCCCCGACCCTGAGCTCCCCGACCCTGCACTCCCCCCGACCCCGCACTCCCCCGACCCCGCACTCCCCGACCCCGCACTCCCCGACCCTGCACTCCCCCCGACCCCGCACTCCCCGACCCCGCACTCCCCGACCCCGCACTCCCCGACCCTGCACTCCCCGACCCTGCACTCCCCGACCCCGCACTCCCCGACCCTGCAGACCCCGACCCCGCGCTCCCCGACCCCGCGCTCCCCGACCCCGCACTCCCCGACCCTGCACTCCCCGACCCTGAGCTCCCCGACCCTGAGCTCCCCGACCCTGCACTCCCCCCGACCCCGCACTCTCCGACCCCGCACTCCCTGACCCCGCACTTCCCGACCCCGCACTCCCCGACCCTGCACTCTCCGACCCCGCACTCCCTGACCCCGCACTCCCCGACCCCGCACTCCTCGACCCCGCACTCCCCGACCCCGCACTCCCCGACCCCGCACTCCCCGACCCCGCACTCCCCCGGACCCCGCACTCCCCGACCCCGCACTCCCCGACCCCGCACTCTCCGACCCCGCACTCCCCGACCCCGCACTCCCCGACCCCGCACTCCCCGACCCCGCACTCCCCCGGACCCCGCACTCCCCGACCCCGCACTACCCCGGACCCCGCACTCCCCGACCCCGCACTCCCCGACCCCGCACTCCCCGACCCCGCACTCCCCGACCCCGCACTCCCCGACCCCGCACTCCCCGACCCCGCACTCCCTGACCCCGCACTCCCCGACCCCGCACTCCCTGACCCCGCACTCCCAGACCCCGCACTCCCCGACCCCGCACTCCCCGACCCCGCACTCCCCGACCCCGCACTCCCTGACCCCGCACTCCCCGACCCCGCACTCCCCGACCCCGCACTCCCTGCACTCCCCTACCCCGCACTCCTCGACCCCGCACTCCCCTACCCCGCACTCCTCGACCCCGCACTCCCCGACCCTGCACTCTCCGACCCCGCACTCCCTGACCCCGCACTCCCCGACCCCGCACTCCCCGACCCTGCACTCTCCGACCCCGCACTCCCTGACCCCGCACTCCCCGACCCCGCACTCCTCGACCCCGCACTCCCGACCCTGCACTCCCCGACCCCGCACTCCCCGACCCCGCACTCCCCCGGACCCCGCACTCCCCGACCCCGCACTCCCCGACCCCGCACTCCCCGACCCCGCACTCCCCTACCCCGCACTCCTCGACCCCGCACTCCCCGACCCTGCACTCTCCGACCCCGCACTCCCCGACCCCGCACTCCCCGACCCCGCACTCCCCGACCCCGCACTCCCCGACCCCGCACTCCCCCGGACCCCGCACTCCCCGACCCCGCACTCCCCGACCCCGCACTCCCCGACCCTGCACTCCCCGACCCCGCACTCCCCCGGACCCCCGCACTCTCCGACCCCGCACTCCCCGACCCCGCACTCCTCGACCCCCGCACTCCCCGACCCTGCACTCCCCGACCCCGCACTCCCCCGGACCCCGCACTCCCCGACCCCGCACTCCCCAACCCTGCACTCTCCGACCCCGCACTCCCTGACCCCGCACTCCCCGACCCCACACTCCCCGACCCCGCACTCCCCGACCCCGCACTCCCCGACCCCCGCACTCCCCGACCCCGCACTCCCCCGGACCCCGCACTCCCCGACCCCGCACTCCCCGACCCCGCACTCCCTGACCCCGCACTCCCCGACCCCGCACTCCTCGACCCCGCACTCCCCGACCCCGCACTCCCCGACCCCGCACTCCCCCGGACCCCGCACTCCCCGACCCCGCACTCCCCGACCCCGCACTCTCCGACCCCGCACTCTCCGACCCCGCACTCCCCGACCCCGCACTCCCCGACCCCGCACTCCCCGACCCCGCACTCCCCCGGACCCCGCACTCCCCGACCCCGCACTCCCCGACCCCGCACTCCCCGACCCCGCACTCCCCGACCCCGCACTCCCCGACCCCGCACTCCCCGACCCCGCACTCCCCGACCCCGCACTCCCCGACCCCGCACTCCCCGACCCCGCACTCCCCGACCCCGCACTCCCCGACCCCGCAGACCCCGACCCCGCACTCCCCGACCCCGCACTCCCCGACCCCGCACTCCCCGACCCCGCACTCCCCGACCCCGCACTCCCCGACCCCGCACTCCCCGACCCCGCACTCCCCGACCCCGCACTCCCCGACCCCGCACTCCCCGACCCCGCACTCCCCGACCCCGCACTCAACCCCGACCCCGCACTCAACCCCGACCCCGCACTCCCCGACCCCGCACTCCCCGACCCCGCACTCCCCGAGCCCGCACTCCTCGACCCCGCACTCCCCGACCCCGCACTCCTCGTCCCCGCACTCCCCGACCCCGCACTCCCCGACCCCGCACTCCCCGAGCCCGCACTCCTCGACCCCGCACTCCCCGACCCCGCACTCCCTGCACTCCCGACCCCGCACTCCCCGACCCCGCACTCCTCGTCCCCGCACTCCCCGACCCCGCACTCCCTGCACTCCCCGACCCCGCACTCCCTGCGCTCCCCGACCCCGCACTCCCCGACCCCGCACTCCCTGAACCCCCCACTCCCCGACCCCGCGCTCCCTGAACTCCCCGACCCCGCACTCCCCGACTCTGCGCTCCCCGACCCAGCACTCCCCGACCCCGCACTCCCTGAACTCCCCGACCCAGCACTCCCCGACCCCGCACTCCCTGAACTCCCTGACCCTGCTCCCCCCGACCCCGCGCTCCCCGACCCCGCGCTCCCCGACCCTGCACCCGCACTCCCCGACCCCGCACTCCCCGACCCCGCACTCCCCCCGACCCCGCACTCCCCGACCCCGCACTCCCCGACCCCGCACTCCCCGACCCCGCACTCCCTGAACTCCCTGACCCTGCATTCCCCGACCCTGCGCTCCCCGACCCCGCGCTCCCCGACCCCGCGCTCGCCAACGCCGCGTTCCCCGACCCCGCGCTCCCCGACCCCGCACTCCCCGACCCAGCACTCCCTGGACTCCCCAACCCTGCAGTCCCCGACCCCGCACTCCCCAACATCGCGCTCCCTGACCCCGCGCTCCCCGACCCCGCGCTCCCCGACCCCGTGCTCCCCGACCCTGCACTCCCCGACTCTGCACTCCCTGCACTCCCCGACCCCGCACTCCCCGACCCCGCACTCTCCGACCCCGCATCCCCGACCCCGCACTCACCGACCCCGCATCCCCGACCCCGCACTCTCCGACCCCGCATCCCCGACCCCGCACTCACCGACCCCGCACTCTCCGACCCCGCATCCCCGACCCCGCACTCCCCGACCCCGCACTCTCCGACCCCGCATCCCCGACCCCGCACTCCCCGACCCCGCACTCTCCGACCCCGCATCCCCGACCCCGCATCCACGACCCCGCACTCCCCGACACCGCACTCCCCGACCCCGCGCTCCCCGACCCCGCACTCCCCAACCCCGCGCTCCCCGACCCTGCACTCCCCGACCCCGCACTCCCCGACCCCGCACTCCCTGCCCTCCCCGACGCCGGGCTTCCCGACCCCGCGCTCCCCGACCCCGCGCTCCCCGACCCTGCACTCCCCGACCCTGCACTCCCTGAACTCCCTGACTCTGCACTCCCCAACCCTGCACTCCCGGACCCTGCACTAACCGACCCCGCACTCCCTGCCCTCCCCGATCCCGCGCTCCCCGACCCCGCGCTCCCTGACCCTGCACACCCTGAACTCACTGACCCTGCACTCCCCGACCCCGCACTCCCCGACCCCGCACTCCCCCTACCCTGCACTCCCCGATCCCGCACTCCCCGACCCCGCACTCTCCGACCCCGCACTCCCCGACCCCGCACTCCCCGATCCCGCACTCCCCGACCCCGCACTCCCCGACCCCGCACTCCCCGACCCCGCACTCCCCGACCCCGCACTCCCCGACCCCGCACTCCCCGACCCCGCACTCCCCGACCCCGCACTCCCCGACCCCGCACTCCCCGATCCCGCACTCCCCGACCCCGCACTCCCCGACCCCGCACTCCCCGACCCCGCACTCCCCGACCCCGCATTCCCCGACCCCGCACTCCCCGACCCCGCACTCCCCGACCCCGCACTCCCCGAACCCGCACTCCCCGACCCCGCACTCCCCGACCCCGCACTCCCCGACCCCGCACTCCTCGACCCTGCACTCCCCCCGACCCTGCACTCCCCCTGACCCCGCACTCCCCGACCCTGCACTCCCCCCGACCCCGCACTCCCCGACCCCGCATTCCCCGACCCTGCACTCCCCCTGACCCCGCACTCCCCGACCCCGCACTCCCCGACCCTGCACTCCCCGACCCCGCACTCCCCGACCCCGCTCCCCCCGACCCCGCTCTCCCCGACCCCGCTCTCCCCGACCCCGCTCTCCCCGACCCCGCTCTCCCCGACCCCGCTCCCCCCGACCCCCGCACTCCCGGACCCTGCACTCCCCCCGACCCCGCACTCCCCGACCCTGCACTCCCCCCGACCCCGCACTCCCCGACCCCGCATTCCCTGACCCCGCACTCCCCGACCCTGCACTCCCCCCGACCCCGCACTCCCCGACCCCGCACTCCCGGACCCTGCACTCCCTGACCCTGCACTCCCCCCGACCCCGCACTCCCGGACCCTGCACTCCCCGACCCTGCACTCCCCCCGACCCCGCACTCCCGGACCCTGCACTCCCTGACCCTGCACTCCCCCCGACCCCGCACTCCCGGACCCTGCACTCCCCGACCCTGCACTCCCCCCGACCCCGCACTCCCCGACCCCGCACTCCCCGACCCTGCACTCCCTGACCCTGCACTCCCCCCGACCCCGCACTCCCCGACCCCGCACTCCCCGACCCCGCACTCCCGGACCCTGCACTCCCTGACCCTGCACTCCCCCCGACCCCGCACTCCCCGACCCCGCACTCCCGGACCCTGCACTCCCTGACCCTGCACTCCCCCCGACCCCGCACTCCCCGACCCTGCACTCCCCGACCCTGCACTCCCCGACCCTGCACTCCCCGACCCTGCACTCCCCCCGACCCCGCACTCCCCGACCCCGCACTCCCCGACCCTGCACTCCCCGACCCCGCACTCCCTGACCCTGCACTCCCCGACCCTGCACTCCCCGACCCCGCACTCCCCGACCCTGCACTCCCCGACCCCGCACTCCCTGACCCTGCACTCCCCGACCCTGCACTCCCCGACCCCGCACTCCCCGACCCCGCACTCCCCCGGACCCCGCACTCCCCGACCCCGCACTCCCCGACCCCGCACTCCCTGACCCTGCACTCCCCGACCCTGCACTCCCCGACCCCGCACTCCCTGACCCTGCACTCCCCGACCCCGCACTCCCCGACCCTGCACTCCCCGACCCCGCACTCCCCGACCCTGCACTCCCCCCGACCCCGCACTCCCCGACCCTGCACTCCCCGACCCTGCACTCCCCGACCCTGCACTCCCCGACCCTGCACTCCCCGACCCTGCACTCCCCCCGACCCCCGCACTCCCCGACCCCGCACTCCCCCCGACCCCGCACTCCCCGACCCTGCACTCCCCCCCGACCCCGCACTCCCCCCGACCCCGCACTCCCCGACCCCGCACTCCCCGACCCTGCACTCCCCCCGACCCCGCACTCCCCGACCCCGCACTCCCCGACCCTGCACTCCCCGACCCCGCACTCCCCGACCCTGCACTCCCCCCGACCCCGCACTCCCCGACCCTGCACTCCCCGACCCTGCACTCCCCGACCCTGCACTCCCCGACCCTGCACTCCCCGACCCTGCACTCCCCCGACCCCGCACTCCCCGACCCCGCACTCCCCCCGACCCCGCACTCCCCGACCCTGCACTCCCCCCCGACCCCGCACTCCCCCCGACCCCGCACTCCCCGACCCCGCACTCCCCGACCCTGCACTCCCCCCGACCCCGCACTCCCCGACCCCGCACTCCCGGACCCTGCACTCCCCGACCCCGCACTCCCCGACCCTGCACTCCCCCCGACCCCGCACTCCCCGACCCCGCATTCCCCGACCCTGCACTCCCCGACCCTGCAAAGAAGGGAGGGAAAAAGAGTGGCAGGGCTATAGTAATAGGGGATTCGATTGTAAGGGGAATAGATAGGAGTTTCTGTGGTCGCGACCGAGACTCCAGGATGGTAATTTGCCTCCCTGGTGCAAGGGTCAAGGATGTCTCGGCGCGGGTGCAGAACATTCTGGAGGGGGAGGGGGAACAGCCAGTTGTCGTGATACATGTTGGTACCAACGACGTAGCTAAAAAAAGGGAAGAGGTCCTACAAGTAGAATTTAGGGAGTTAGGAGCCAAGCTAAAAAGTAGGACCTCGAAGGTAGTAATCTCTGGATTACTACCAGTGCCACGTGCTAGTAAGAGTACAGAGAACAGGATAGTTAGGCTAAATACGTGGCTTGAGCAGTGGTGTAAGAGGGAGGGTTTTAAATTTTTGAGGCATTGGGACCAGTTTTGTGGTAGGTGTGACCTATACAAAAGGGACGGTCTACACCTGTGCAAAGATGGAACTGAGGTTCTCGGGGTAAATTTTGATAAAGCAGTTCGGGAGCATTTAAACTAGTATGGCAGGGGGCTAGAAACCCATGTAGTGAAATAGAGGAAAGTGAAAGGCAGACAGAAATAAATGGTAAAAAGGAGAGGAACAAAAAACAAAGGGCCAAACTAATTCATAAAAAATGTGAGCATAAAAAAAGCCTCAGGGTTTTATACCTTAATGCGAGAAGCATCAGGAACAAGGTAGATGAATTAGCTGTGGAAATAGAGGTTAATAATTATGATCTAATTGGGATTACGGAAACATGGTTGCAGGGTGAGCAGGGCTGGGAGCTTAACATACAGGGGTATTCAGTATTTAGGAAGGATCGACAAAAAAGAAAGGGAGGAGGGGTAGCATTGCTGGTAAAAGAGGGGATAAATGCAATTGAAAGGAAGGATATTAACTCAGTTAATACAGAATCTATATGGGTGGAGCTAAGAAATAGCGAGGGGCGAAAAACATTAATAGGAGTGGTATATAGGCCTCCAAATAGTAAAATAGAGGTTGGGGAGGGCATCACGAGGGAAATTAGAGAAGCGTGCAATAAGAGCACAGCTGTCATCATAGGTGACTTTAACTTACATATAGATTGGACTAGCCTAATCAGTAAAAATAATGAGGAGGAGGAATTCCTTGAGTGTTTAAGGGATGGTTATCTGGATCAATATGTCGAGGAACCAACTCGGGAACAGGCTATATTGGACTGGGTACTGTGCAATGAGAAGGGACTAATTAGTAATCTTGTTGTACGGGGACCCTTGGGTCAGAGCGATCATAACATGATCGATTTCTCACTCGAAATGGAGAGCGAAGAAATTGACTCAGAGACTCAGGTCCTGAATTTAAACAAGGGGAATTATGATGCCATTAGACGGGAACTGAGTAGGTCTGATTGGACAACGTTCCTGGGAGGACTGGAGGTAGATAAACAATGGCAAGCATTTAAAGATAGAATGACAAAATTGCAAAAATTGTTTATACCAATCTGGCATAAAAGGAAATCTAAAAAGGTGACTCAACCGTGGATAACAGGGGAAATTAGAGACAGCATAAAATCCAAAGATAGGGCGTATAAAATAGCCAAAAAACGCGCCAGAGCGGAAGATTGGGAACAGTTTAAGATAGAGCAAAGGAGGGCAAAGGGCTTAATCAAGAAGGGCAAAATAGCTTACGAAAGCAAGCTGGCGGAAAATATAAAAACTAACTCCAAAAGCTTTTATAAGTATATCAAGAGGAAAAGACTGGTGAAAACCAAAGTTGGTCCATTGCAGTCAGATACGGGGGAATATATAATGGGAAATAAGGAAATGGCAGACCAACTAAATGCATACTTTGGGTCAGTCTTTACGAAGGAAGACACAAAAAACCTCCCTGGGATATCGGGAAAAATAGGGACATTGGCAAAGGAGGAACTGACGCAAATCAATATCTCTAAGGATATGGTGTTAAGGAAGCTAAAGGGATTGAAGGCGGACAAATCCCCAGGGCCTGATAACATGCATCCTAGGGTACTGAAGGAGGTGGCCCTAGAGATAGCGGATGCACTAAGCATGATTTTTCAGAATTCATTAGACTCGGGAACAGTGCCCATGGATTGGAGGGTAGCTAACGTTACCCCACTATTCAAAAAGGGGGGTAGGGAAAAAGCAGGTAATTACAGACCTGTAAGCCTTACATCAGTTGTGGGCAAAATGCTGGAGTCCATCATTAAGGATGAAATAGCCGAGCACCTAGCAAATGGGGACAGGATAGGACAGAGTCAACATGGATTTACAAAGGGTAAATCGTGCTTGACTAATCTATTGGAATTTTTTGAGGGAGTAACTGGTAAAATAGATGGGGGAGAGCCAGTAGATGTGGTGTACCTGGACTTCCAAAAGGCCTTCGATAAGGTCCCACATAAAAGATTAGCATGGAAAATTGAAGCTCATGGGATAAAGGGGAAAGTATTGACGTGGATAGAGAACTGGCTGTCAGATAGAAAACAGAGAGTTGGAATAAACGGCTCATTTTCTGAATGGCAGGCAGTAACAAGTGGGGTACCACAGGGATCTGTCCTGGGTCCCCAGCTGTTCACAATTTATATTAATGACCTGGATCAGGGAGTCGAATGCAGCATTTCCAAATTTGCAGACGACACTAAACTAGGAGGGGGGGTGGGCTCAGAGGAGGAGACCAGGAAGCTCCAGAGCGATTTGGACAGACTGGGTGATTGGGCGGATAAATGGCAGATGCACTATAATGTGGACAAGTGCGAAGTTATCCACCTTGGGTGCAGGAACGGGAGGGCAAATTATTATTTAAATGGCAATAAATTGGGAGAGGGGGAAGTACAGAGAGACCTGGGTGTTCTTGTACACCAGTCACTGAAGGCGAGCATGCAGGTGCAACAGGCGGTCAAGAAGGCAAACGGTATGCTGGCCTTCATAGCAAAAGGGTTGGAATACAGGAACAGGGATACCTTGCTGCAGCTGTACAGGGCACTGGTGAGACCACACCTCGAGTACTGTGTACAGTTTTGGTCGCCTCATCTGAGGAAAGATGTTCTTGCCATGGAGGGGGTGCAGCGGCGATTCACCAGGCTGATACCAGGAATGGCGGGATTGACCTATGAGGAGAGACTATGTAGTTTAGGGATGTACACACTGGAGTTTAGAAGATTGAGAGGGGACCTCATAGAAGTGTATAAAATTCTGACAGGTCTAGACAGATTAGATGCAGAAGGAATGTTTCCCTTGGCGGGTGAGAACAGAACTAGAGGACATAATTTAAGGATAAGGGCTAAACCATTTAGGACAGAAATGAGGGGGAATTTCTTCACTCAGAGAGTGGTGAACCTGTGGAACTCATTGCCACAGAGGGCAGTGTACGCCAGCTCATTAAATATATTTAAGAGGGAATTAGATATATTTCTACAGGCAAAAGGGGTTAAGGGTTACGGAGAGAAGGCGGGGACGGGATACTGAATTGAAGGATCAGCCATGATCTCATTAAATGGCGGAGCAGGCTCGAAGGGCCGGATGGCCTACTCCTGCTCCTATCTTCTATGTATCTATGTATCTATGACCCCGCACTCCCCGACCCTGCACTCCCCCCGACCCCGCACTCCCCGACCCTGCACTCCCTGCACGCCCCGACCCCGCGCTCCCCGACCCTGCACTCCCCCCGACCCCGCACTCCCCGACCCTGCACTCCCCGACCCTGCACTCCCCGACCCCGCACTCCCCCCGACCCCGCACTCCCCGACCCCGCACTCCCCGACCCTGCACTCCCCCCGACCCCGCACTCCCCGACCCCGCACTCCCGGACCCTGCACTCCCCGACCCCGCACTCCCCGACCCTGCACTCCCTGCACTCCCCGACCCCGCACTCCCCGACCCCGCACTCCCCGACCCCGCACTCCCCGACCCCGCACTCCCCGACCCTGCACTCCCCCCGACCCCGCACTCCCCGACCCCGCATTCCCCGACCCTGCACTCCCCGACCCCGCACTCCCCGACCCCGCACTCCCCGACCCCGCACTCCCGGACCCTGCACTCCCCGACCCTGCACTCCCCGACCCCGCACTCCCCCCGACCCCGCACTCCCCGACCCCGCACTCCCCGACCCTGCACTCCCCGACCCTGCACTCCCCGACCCCGCACTCCCCCCGACCCCGCACTCCCCGACCCCGCACTCCCCCCGACCCCGCACTCCCCGACCCCGCACTCCCGGACCCTGCACTCCCCCTGACCCCGCACTCCCCGACCCTGCACTCCCCCCGACCCCGCACTCCCCGACCCCGCACTCCCGGACCCTGCACTCCCCGACCCCGCACTCCCCGACCCCGCACTCCCCCCGACCCCGCACTCCCCGACCCCGCACTCCCCGCCCCCGCACTCCCCGCCCCCGCACTCCCCGACCCCGCACTCCCCGACCCCGCACTCCCTGACCCTGCACTCCCCGACCCCGCACTCCCCGACCCCGCACTCCCTGACCCTGCACTCCCCGACCCCGCACTCCCCGACCCCGCACTCCCCCCGACCCCGCACTCCCCGACCCCGCACTCCCCGACCCCGCACTCCCCGACCCCGCACTCCCTGAACTCCCTGACCCTGCATTCCCCGACCCTGCGCTCCCCGACCCCGCGCTCCCCGACCCCGCGCTCGCCAACGCCGCGTTCCCCGACCCCGCGCTCCCCGACCCCGCACTCCCCGACCCAGCACTCCCTGGACTCCCCAACCCTGCAGTCCCCGACCCCGCACTCCCCAACATCGCGCTCCCTGACCCCGCGCTCCCCGACCCCGCGCTCCCCGACCCCGTGCTCCCCGACCCTGCACTCCCCGACTCTGCACTCCCTGCACTCCCCGACCCCGCACTCCCCGACCCCGCACTCTCCGACCCCGCATCCCCGACCCCGCACTCCCCGACCCCGCACTCTCCGACCCCGCATCCCCGACCCCGCACTCCCCGACCCCGCACTCTCCGACCCCGCATCCCCGACCCCGCACTCCCCGACCCCGCATTCTCCGACCCCGCATCCCCGACCCCGCACTCCCCGACCCCGCACTCTCCGACCCCGCATCCCCGACCCCGCATCCACGACCCCGCACTCCCCGACACCGCACTCCCCGACCCCGCGCTCCCCGACCCCGCACTCCCCAACCCCGCGCTCCCCGACCCTGCACTCCCCGACCCCGCACTCCCCGACCCCGCACTCCCTGCCCTCCCCGACGCCGGGCTTCCCGACCCCGCGCTCCCCGACCCCGCGCTCCCCGACCCTGCACTCCCCGACCCTGCACTCCCTGAACTCCCTGACTCTGCACTCCCCAACCCTGCACTCCCGGACCCTGCACTAACCGACCCCGCACTCCCTGCCCTCCCCGATCCCGCGCTCCCCGACCCCGCGCTCCCTGACCCTGCACACCCTGAACTCACTGACCCTGCACTCCCCGACCCCGCACTCCCCGACCCCGCACTCCCCCTACCCTGCACTCCCCGATCCCGCACTCCCCGACCCCGCACTCTCCGACCCCGCACTCCCCGACCCCGCACTCCCCGATCCCGCACTCCCCGACCCCGCACTCCCCGACCCCGCACTCCCCGACCCCGCACTCCCCGACCCCGCACTCCCCGACCCCGCACTCCCCGACCCCGCACTCCCCGACCCCGCACTCCCCGACCCCGCACTCCCCGACCCCGCACTCCCCGACCCCGCACTCCCCGATCCCGCACTCCCCGACCCCGCACTCCCCGACCCCGCACTCCCCGACCCCGCATTCCCCGACCCTGCACTCCCCGACCCTGCACTCCCCGACCCCGCATTCCCGGACCCTGCACTCCCCGACCCCGCACTCCCCGACCCCGCACTCCCCGACCCCGCACTCCCTGACCCTGCACTCCCCGACCCCGCACTCCCCGACCCCGCACTCCCTGCACTCCCCGACCCCGCACTCCCCGACCCCGCACTCCCCGACCCCGCACTCCCCGACCCCGCACTCCCCGACCCCGCACTCCCCGACCCCGCACTCCCTGCCCTCCCCGACCCAGCACTCCCCGACCCCGCACTCCCCGACCCCGCACTCCCTGCCCTCCCCGACCCTGCACTCACCGACCCTGCACTCCCCGACCCCGCACTCCCCGACCCCGTACTCCCTGCACTCCCCGACCCCGCACTCCCCGACCCCGCACTCCCCGACCCCGCACTCCCCGACCCCGCACTCCCTGCACTCCCCGACCCCGCACTCCCCGACCCCGCACTCCCCGACCCCGCACTCCCTGCCCTCCCCGACCCTGCACTCCCCCCGACCCTGCACTCACCGACCCTGAACTCCCCGACCCTGCACTCACCGACCCCGCACTCCCTGACCCCGCACTCCCCGACCCCGTACTCCCTGCCCTCCCCGACCCTGCACTCCCCGACCCCGCACTCCCTGACCCTGCACTCCCCACGACCCTGCACTCCCCGACCCCGTACTCCCTGCACTGGCCGACGCTGCACTCTCCAACCCTGAGCTCCCCGACCCTGCACTCCCCCCGACCCCGCACTCCCTGACCCCGCACTCCCCGACCCCGCACTCCCCGACCCCGCACTCCCCGACCCCGCACTCCCGGACCCCGCACTCCCCGACCCCGCACTCCCCGACCCCGCACTCCCCCGGACCCCGCACTCCCCGACCCCGCACTCCCCCGGACCCCGCACTCCCCGACCCCGCACTCCCCGACCCCGCACTCCCCGACCCCGCACTCCCCGACCCCGCACTCTCCGACCCCGCACTCCCTGACCCCGCACTTCCCGACCCCGCACTCCCCGACCCCGCACTCTCCGACCCCGCACTCCCTGACCCCGCACTCCCCGACCCCGCACTCCTCGACCCCGCACTCCCCGACCCCGCACTCCCCGACCCCGCACTCCCCGACCCCGCACTCCCCCGGACCCCGCACTCCCCGACCCCGCACTCCCCGACCCCGCACTCTCCGACCCCGCACTCCCTGACCCCGCACTCCCCGACCCCGCACTCCCCGACCCCGCACTCCCCGACCCCGCACTCCCCCGGACCCCGCACTCCCCGACCCCGCACTCCCCCGGACCCCGCACTCCCCGACCCCGCACTCCCCGACCCCGCACTCCCCGACCCCGCACTCCCCGACCCCGCACTCCCCGACCCCGCACTCCCCGACCCCGCACTCCCGACCCCGCACTCCCCGACCCCGCACTCCCCGACCCCGCACTCCCCGACCCCGCACTCCCCCGGACCCCGCACTCCCCGACCCCGCACTCCCCGACCCCGCACTCCCCGACCCCGCACTCCCCGACCCCGCACTCCCCGACCCCGCACTCCCTGACCCCGCACTCCCTGACCCCGCACTCCCCGACCCCGCACTCCCCGACCCCGCACTCCCCGACCCCGCACTCCCCGACCCCGCACTCCCCGACCCGTAACCTTTCCAGCAGTCGTGGTGGGCTATGTTGCCGCTAATTGGTTTTTTTTTGGGGGGGGGGGCCCTTTAACGGACTGCGGTGCCCAATCCAATTATCGCCCATGCGCGTTTTTTGCCATTTAAAAGCCGGCGAGCGGCCTGTGCGGGGCCTCCAGACCGCTGCACAGCTTAACGGGAACTTTGGTGGTGGGTGGGAAATGTAAGTATCAGTGTACTAGGTGGAATAACCATCATCAGCTTTTGTTAATATTAAATATATATCCAGATAATCCAGATATTAAAGGTGGATTCTGCAGTAGCTGTAATTATTAGACAGGGTCAGGTGCGAATGCTATGGGAACTGATGGCCATTCATGTGTGCAATGTCCAGAGCGGAATAACTGAACGAGCTTACGCATCAACAGCACATACACACAGAGCGTGATGACATGTGGGACCCACATTTCTCTAACATAATTAAACCTGTAAAAGATGCAGACACTGGAGCTTTTGGGCAACTTTGTTGAGGTAAGCAGTCAAGACGACACGCTGGCGACCTCCTGAAGGAGTCTTTGGGATGTGAGTATTGTCACCGATATCTCAGGCATTGGGTTGTGTTTTATTATCTCATTTACTTGCTTTAATAAAAAACATTAACCAGAATTTTTCATTGTTTTCTGGTCCTCAAACTTGTATTGGAGAGAAAGTATCCACGACAATATCCCATAATAATCCCACATAATCCCAGGGAGACCTGGGGGTGTTTTTGAAGGGGGCAGGGCAGGTTAATAAAGCAGGTGGGATCCTGGGCTTTATAAATAGAGGCAGAAAGTACAAAAGTCAGGAAGTTATGGTAAACCTTTATAAAACACTAGTTCGGCCCCAGCTGGCGTATTGTGTGCAATTCTGGGCACCGCACTTTAGGAAGGACGTGAAGGCTTTGGAGAGGGTGCAGAGGAGATTTACCAGAGTGGTTCCAGGGATGAGGGATTACAGTTATGTGGATAGACTGGAGAAGCTGGGGTTGGAGAAGGCCAAGAGGAGATTTGATAGAGGTGTTTAAAATCACGAAGGGTTTCGACAGAGTAAATAAAGAGAAACTGTTTCCAATGGCTGAAGGGTCGATAACCAGAGGACCCAGATTTAAGGTGATTGGCAAAAGAACCAGAGGCGACATGAGGAAAAACTGTTTTACGCAGCGAGTGGTTAGGATTTGGAATGTACTGCCTCCTGATAGGGTGGTGGAGGCAGATTCAACATTAGCTTCAAAAGGGAATTGGATAAATACTGGAAGGAGAACAAATTGCAGGGATATGGGGAAAGAGCGGGGGAGTGGGACTGACTGGATAGAGCCGGCACAGGCTCAATGGGCCGAACGGCCTCCTCCTCTGCTCTACTATTCTATGATTCCATAATATGACAACATCCTTTATAAATCCAACAGCAAGCCCTGGCAAAATATGTCCCCCACCCCGACCACATCCAAGAGCTCAGGGGTGTTGAAGCAGCCTTTTCCCTGCCCGGGCTAGTTCTAATGATCTTAGCACATGCCAGGAAGCGAAGCTGGTCTGTACAGTTCAGCTACCCCATTTGTGGCAGGGGCTGGCAGCTCTTTGGCACTTACTTGGCTAAGCGAGGCGTGTCGTCTGCCCATCCTCCCTGCCGGCGAGCGGGTTTGCTCGGGGGACCCTGCAACAGACGCAAAACAGTTTAATTAGGTGAGATACCCACCAACAGAAAACACTGCAGCATCAATCAGTGCCCCGTGAACTGTACCCCAGTGAGAGTCAGTGCCTGTGGAACTGTACCCCAGTGAGAGTCAGTGCCTGTGGAACTGTACCCCAGTGAGAGTCAGTGTGTGTGGCACTGCACCCCAGTGAGAGACAGTGTGTGTGGAACTGTACCCCAGTGAGAGTCAGTGTGTGTGGCACTGTACCCCAGTGAGAGTCAGTGTGTGTGGCACTGTATCCCAGTGAGAGACAGTGTCTGTGGAATTGTATCCCAGTGAGAGTCAGTGTCTGTGGAACTGTACCCCAGTGAGAGTCAGTGTGTGTGGCACTGTATCCCAGTGAGAGTCAGTGTCTGTGGAATTGTATCCCAGTGAGAGTCAGTGTCTGTGGCACTGTATCCCAGTGAGAGTCAGTGTCTGTGGAATTGTATCCCAGTGAGAGTCAGTGTCTGTGGAACTGTACCCCAGTGACAGTCAGTGTCTGTGGAACTGTACCCCAGTGAGAGTCAGTGCCCCGTGAACTGTACCCCAGTGAGAGTCAGTGTCTGTGGAACTTTACCCCAGTGAGAGTCAGTGTCTGTGGAACTGTACCCCAGTGAGAGTCAGTGTTTGTGGAATTGTACACCATTGAGATTCATTACGTCTGGAACTGTACCCCAGTGACAGTCAGTATCAGTGGAACTATACCCCAGTGAGAGTCAGAGTGTGTGGAACCAGTACTCCAGTGATAGTCAGTGTCTGTGGAACTGTACCCCAGTGAGAGTCAGTGTCTGTGGAACTGTACCCCAGTGAGAGTCAGTGTCTGTGGAACTGTACCCCAGTGACAGTCAGTGTCTGTGGCACTGTAACCCAGTGAGAGTCAGTCTCTGTGGAACTGTACCCCAGTGAGAGTCAGTGTCTGTGGAACTGTATCCCAGTGAGAGTCAGTGTCTGTGGAACCCGTACTCCAGAGAGAGTTAGGGGTAGAAATTAGGTCGCGCCCCATTTGGGGCGCAAATATCGTCTGGACGCAAATATTAGCGCCTGGCGCTAATTATCGCCACTGACTGGAAACTTCACTTTTACTGCCCCGGGAGGTGAGTGGAGCGCTAAAGCAGGCGCTGCACACCTGTCTTAAGGCGCAAAGGCCAAGGAGTGAGGCGCTAACTCAGCGCGCGAGCGCTGCGCAGCTGCTGCCAGTTAGCGAGGGAACACAGACACAATGGCGCCGGACACTTCTTAAAGCGGGGGGGGCCAACTTGCTCCCCAGCCACACCCTGCTCATTGCAGCCTTGAATCTCAGCCTGGAGAGACCTGTGAATCCATTTTGCTGCCAAGCATGGAGAGGGTGAGAGAACGCGCTCATCGCTTCACCGAGCGGGCCTTGGATGCTCTGGTTGGCGCACTGGAGCGCAGACGATGTATGCACTTCCCTGAGAGTGGCAGGAGGCCTTTGCCACGCGAGTTCAGAAGAGTGTGGAGGGAGGTGGCTCAGAGCGTCTCCTCCAGGAGCATGGTGCCCAGGACCCATACTCAATGCCGCAAAAAGTTCAACGACCTCACTCGGGTCGTCAGGGTGAGTGGCTTTTTCTCAATACCTCTCCATCCCTCCATCTCAACCTCACTCTATGGCCAGAGGGTCTTAAAACCCCAATGCACAACACTCATCCAACACCTATGGCCCTTTCATGAAACACACACACACATTCCACACTTTGCATACAGTAAGGGCTATTCACCTATGGGAGGCACATCAGGCAAGACCATGGCTGCATACAGTAAGGGCTATTCACCTATGGGAGGCACATCAGGCAAGACCATGGCTGTATATTTACTCAGATGCTGTCCTTTTTCTTGCAGGCCAAGCTGGCTCATAATAGGAGACAGCAGCAACGGACAGGTGGAGGGCGGCCTCAGCTGCAACCCCTCAGCGATCTTGAGGAGCGCGTCCACAGGATTGTGGCAAGCCGGGTGATCGGTCCCGTCGCCACTGGAGACGCCGACCCCGTTCTGGACAGCAATGGTAAGGTCATCACCTTTTTGTCCTCTGTCCTTCCACTTGTCCCTCACAACACCAGCCTTTGACACTTTCAATCCAACTTGCTAACTCGCTGCACTTATTCCTCCCTTACTGCCACCCTGTCCTCACGCTAAAGCCACTCTTGTACCTCCCTGCTTTCAGATGGTGATTCACCAGCTGAGGAGACGGGCCCTGAAGCTGCCACTGGGAGTGATGCTGCAGCTGAGGAGGAAGAGGAAGCTAGAGCATCAGTGCCACCCTCTCCCGAGGAAGCCCATGCCCACACTGGGAACACGCCTTCCCCGGAGGGGAGCAGGGGGGAAGGGGCTGATGAGGGTGAAGCTCCAGGACCCAGCGGGCTGCAGCAACGCCATGGGGGGGGTAGGGAAGAACGGGGGCCTTCTCCCCAGAGGGAGAGTATGCCAGACACTCCTACTGCAATGGACGCAGAGGAGGAGCGGCTGATCGCAGAAATGAACACCCAGGCGGTGGGCATGCACACTGAGCTCATGGGTGCAGTGGGAAGGGTGCCCGAATGCATTGAGTCACTGGCAAGGAGTGTGGAGCACTTCGCTGTAGCACAGGCGGATGCCACACTAACGCTTAGTGCTGCAATTCAGTCACTGGCTGCCGTGATCCCATCTCTGACTGCTCTCATACAGACTCAGATTGAGGCCACGCGAGCACAGACTGCTGCCAACCTCGATGGTTCGTGCACATGTCCCCGGGGCTGTCACCGCGCCGCAGCAGGCCAGCAATCTGTTCTCCGGCAGATTGCTCCGGATGCTGAAGTGCTGCCCCGTGGGAGTGCCAGTGTGTCGGGCGAGCAGGGAGTTGCTGTCCTCTCTCACGATGACAGCATTCCTGCTGCCAACACTGTCACTTCTCCACTGCACTTGCCACCGCCTGTAGGACAGACTGCTGCCGCCCATGCAGAGTTGGTGCAGTCTGCAGCCGGGCCCTCCAGGCCCAGAAGTGGTCGAGGCCGTCCTTCAGGGGCATCTGCAGTGTCAGGGTCTGACGAGCAGCAGCCTTCCACCAGCCTTGCTGCAGCCACTGAGGTCCCATTACGGAGGAGCAGTAGGGTTAGAAGGGGGGAAGTGCGCAAGGGAAGGAGATCACCCTCGAAGGGCAAAAAGTAGGAGGTGTGACAAAATGCTGGTCATTTTTTTATTAAAGGCCGAGGTTCATGGTCCAACTTTTGTTTAGTGTTTTGGACATTATCTCCAGGTTGTGAGAACCAGTTATGTTATTGACTGTTTTTTTGTGTTTATTTCTATGAGTTTGTCATGAGGAATTGACACACACAGAGTTTGTAAAATAAATAAGTTTCTGTATTCAAAATATACATGGTTGGTGGTTGGAATTATTGGTGCCTTGGCCGGCTTAGGGGTTGCGTGCTGGGTTGATTAATGTTGGTAGCAATGGCAGGGGCCCTAGAAGCGGCTTGCTATTAGCCGTTGACGGACGGCCCTTGCAGTTTGACCATTGTGGGCCGCCCTCCCGCCTTGGTGCTGCTGATGATCATCGTCCTCGTCCTCTTCCTCCTCCTCCTCTGGTGGTGCTCCAAGGCCTGGTGGCATTGGCTGGGTCCTGAGGATTGCCATGTTATGCAACATGCAGCACACGACTACGAAGTTCGATACTCGCTCAGGCGAGTATTGCAGGGCTCCTCCGGAATGGTCCAGACAGCGGAACCGTTGCTTGAGCACGCCGATTGTGCGCTCAATAATGTTCCTGGTTGCTTGATGGCTCTCATTGTACCGCAGCTCAGCAGGGGTGTTGGGCGTACGGAGCGGTGTCATCAGCCAGGTGCTCAATGCATACCCCTTGTCCCCGAGAAGCCAACCAACTGGCTGATGCGGTGCCTCGAAAAGTTCTGCCACAGTAGTCTGGCGCAGGATAAAAGCATCGTGGCAGCTGCCAGGATACTGGGCATTGACAGCGAGTATCAGCTGTCTGTGGTCACAGACCAACTGGACATTCAAGGAATGGAACCCCTTTCTGTTCCTGAATTCCTCGGCATTCTCACGCGGAGCACGCAAAGCCACATGCGTGCAGTCAATGGCGCCCTGCACCATGGGGAAGCCCGCTACCCTCGCAAAGCCCAGAGCGCGGTCACGCTGCTTGTCTGGGGTCATGGGGAAAGAGATGAACTCTCGTCTCCTTCTGAAGAGGGCATTTGTGACCTGCGGATGCAGCAATGCACCGCGAACTGGGAGATATTGGCGAGGTCCCCAGCAGCAGCTTGGAATGAGCCAGTGGCGTAGAAGTTCAAAGCCACTGTGACCTACACTGCCACCGACAGAGACGTCCTGGACCTCAGTTGAGGCTGCAGATCTGGCTGCAGCAGGTGGCAGAGCTCAGTGACCACCTCCTTGCTGAATCGCAGCCTTCGCAAACACAGCTCCTCGGACATATGGATGTAGGAGAGCTGTTCACGATATACCCTGGGAGGGTAAGCTCTCCTGTACATACGCCTGATGGCCCTCCTCCGTCTGGCCATCATTGCCACTCTCTCTCTGCGTCTCTGTATCCTCCGATTCAGCTGGAGCAGGACGACGCCCCCAATCAGTGCAGCCCCCATATTCTCTTTGCAAGCAAAGTAATGAGGGACAGCAACTAAAGTAGCAGCAAAGTTAGGATCAATAGGCAAAACTACCTCACAAAGCGTTGAGTCAATGTAGAAGTCTCTCTCTCTCTCTCTCAGAACGAGTGGTGCATAAATGTCGATCACAGAAAAAGACAGGAAGAGGCCCCCTTTAAATAGCGCCCCCCCCAGCCCCACAGCGATTGATAGCGTTCCAGTCTTCCGGTCGTTGGAAGCGCCAGGCGGTAAGGCAGGGGGCGCCACTCAATTTCCGCTCTGGGGCGCCACAAGGGCGTTGCACCATGGAATGACGTCACAATCTGCGCGCGCAGGTGGTCGCAGCGGTAAGTTTTAGCGCCGCCGCACAATCTCAAGTTAAGTTCTCGAGCGGCGCAAACATCGCTGCGCCCGGGCGTTAGCGGCTTTGCGCCCCATTAGCGCCCTCTTAAGGCGCTAACGGGAGGCGCAACCAACTGAATTTTTACCCCTTAGTGTCTGTGGCACTGTAACCCAGTGAGAGTCAGTGTCTGTGGAACCCGTACTACAATGAGAGTCAGTGTCTGTGGAACCCGTACTCCAATGAGAGTCAGTGTCTGTGGCACTGTACCCCAGTGAGAGTCAGTGCCTGTGGAACTGTACCCCAGTTTGAGTAAGTGTCTGTGGAACCCGAACCCCAGTGAGAGTCAGTGTCTCTGGAACTGTACCCCAGTTAGAGTCAGTGTCTGTGGAACCCGTACCCCAGTGAGGGTCAGTGTCTGTGGAACTGTACCCCAGTGAGAGTCAGTGTCTGTGGAACCCATACCCCAGTGAGAGTCAGAGTGTGTGGAACCAGTACCCCAGTGAGAGTCAGTGTCTGTGGAACCCGTACTCCAGTGATAGTCAGTGTCTATGGAACTGTATCTCAGTGAGAGTCAGTGTCTGTGGAACTGTACCCCAGTGAGAGTCAGTGTCTGTGGAACCCGTACTCCAGTGAGAGTCAGTGTCTGTGGCACTGTACCCCAGTGAGAGTCAGTGTCTGTGGAACTGTATCTCAGTGAGAGTCAGTGTCTGTGGATCCCGAACCCCAGTGAGAGTCAGTGTCTGTGGTACTGCACCCCAGTGAGGGTCAGTGTGTGTGGAACTGTACCCCAGTGAGAGTCAGTGTCTGTGGAACTGTATCCCAGTGAGAGTCAGTGTCTGTGGCACTGTACCACCGTGAGAGTCAGTGCCTGTGGAACTGTACCCCAGTTAGAGTCAGTGTCTGTGGAACCCGTACCCCAGTGAGAGACAGTGTCTGTGGCACTGTACCCCAGTGAGGGTCAGTGTCTGTGGAAATGTACGCCAGTGAGAGTCAGTGTCTGTGGAACCCGTACCCCAGTGAGAGTCAGGGTCTGTGGCACTGTACCCCAGTGAGGGTCAGTGTCTGTGGAAACCGTACCCCAGTGAGAGTCAGTGTCTCTGGAACTGTACCCCAGTGAGAGTCAGTGTCTGTGGAACCCGTACCCCCGTGAGAGTCAGTGCCTGTGGAACTGTACCCCAGTTAGAGTCAGTGTCGGTGGAACCCGTACCCCAGTGAGAGTCAGTGTCTGTGGAACTGTAACCCAGTGAGAGTCAGTGTCTTTGGAACCCGTACTCCAGTGAGAGTCAGTGTCTGTGGCACTGTAACTCAGTGAGCGTCAGTGTCTGTGGAACCCGTACTCCAGTGAGAGTCAGTGACTGTGGAACCCGTACCCCAGCAGGAGTCAGTGTCTGTGGAACTGTACCCCAGTAAGAGTCAGTGTCTGTGGAACCCGTACCCCAGCAGGAGTCAGTGTCTGTGGAACTGTACCCCAGTGAGAGTCAGTGTCTGTGGAACTGTACCCCAGTGAGAGTCAGCATTTGTGGAACATGCACACCAGTGAGAGTCAGTGTCTGTGGAACTGTACCCCAGTGAGAGTCAGTGTCTGTGGAACCCGTACCCCAGTGAGAATCAGTGTCTGTGGAAACGTACCACAGTGAGAGTCAGTGTCTGTGGAACTGTACCCCAGTGAGAGTCAGCATCTGTGGAACATGCACCCCAGTGAGAGTCAGTGTCCGTTGAACCCGTACCCCAGTGACAGTCAGTGTCTGTGGAACTGTACCCCAGTGAGAGTCAGTGTCTATGGAAGCCGTATCCGAGTGAGAGTCACTGTCTGTGGAACTGTACCCCAGTGAGAGTCAGTGTCTGTGGAACCCGTACTCCAGTCTGAGTCAGTGTCTGTGGCACTGTACCCCAGTGAGAGTCAGTGTCTGTGGAACTGTACCCCAGTGAGAGTCAGTGTCTGTGGAACTGTATCCCAGTGAGAGTCAGTGTCTGTGGAAACCGAACCCCAGTGAGAGTCAGTGTCTGTGGCACTGTACCCCAGTGAGGGTCAGTGTCTGTGGAACTGTACCCCAGTGACAGTCAGTGTCTGTGGAACTGTACCCCAGTGAGTGTCAGTGTCTGTGGAACAGTACCCCAGTGAGAGTCAGTGTCTGTGGAACTGTAACCCAGTGAGAGTCACTGTCTGTGGAACTGTACCACAGTGAGAGTCAGTGTCTGTGGAACTGTACCCCAGTGAGAGTCAGTGTCTGTGGAACCCGTACTCCAGTTAGAGTCAGTGTCTGTGGAACCCGAACCCCAGTGAGAGTCAGTGTCTGTGGCACTGTACCCCAGTGAGGGTCAGTGTGTGTGGAACTGTACCCCAGTGAGGGTCTGTGTCTGTGGAACCCGTATCCCAGTGAGAGTTAGTGTCTGTGGAACTGTACCCCAGTGACAGTCAGTGTCTGTGGAACTGTACCCCAGTGAGAGTCAGTGTCTGTGGAACCCGTACCCCTGTGAGAGTCAGTGTCTGTGGAACCCGTACCCCTGTGAGAGTCAATGTCTGTGGAACTGTACTCCAGTGAGAGTCAGTGTCTGTGGAACTGTATCCCAGTGAGAGTCAGTGTCTGTGGAACCCGTACCCCAGTGAGAGTCAGTGTCTGTGGAACTGTACCCCCGTGAGAGTCAGTGCCTGTGGAACTGTACCCCAGTGAGAGTCAGTGTCTGTGGAACCCGTACTCCAATGAGAGTCAGTGTCTGTGGCACTGTACCCCAGTGAGAGTCAGTGCCTGTGGAACTGTACCCCAGTTAGAGTAAGTGTCTGTGGAACCCGAACCCCAGTGAGAGTCAGTGTCTCTGGAACTGTACCCCAGTTAGAGTCAGTGTCTGTGGAACCCGTACCCCAGTGAGGGTCAGTGTCTGTGGAACTGTACCCCAGTGAGAGTCAGTGTCTGTGGAACCCATACCCCAGTGAGAGTCAGAGTGTGTGGAACCAGTACCCCAGTGAGAGTCAGTGTCTGTGGAACCCGTACTCCAGTGATAGTCAGTGTCTATGGAACTGTACCGCAGTGAGAGTCAGTGTCTGTGGAACTGTACCCCAGTGAGAGTCAGTGTCTGTGGAACCCGTACTCCAGTGAGAGTCAGTGTCTGTGGCACTGTACCCCAGTGAGAGTCAGTGTCTGTGGAACTGTATCTCAGTGAGAGTCAGTGTCTGTGGAACCCGAACCCCAGTGAGAGTCAGTGTCTGTGGCACTGCACCCCAGTGAGGGTCAGTGTGTGTGGAACTGTACCCCAGTGAGAGTCAGTGTCTGTGGAACTGTATCCCAGTGAGAGTCAGTGTCTGTGGCACTGTACCACCGTGAGAGTCAGTGCCTGTGGAACTGTACCCCAGTTAGAGTCAGTGTCTGTGGAACCCGTACCCCAGTGAGAGACAGTGTCTGTGGCACTGTACCCCAGTGAGGGTCAGTGTCTGTGGAAATGTACGCCAGTGAGAGTCAGTGTCTGTGGAACCCGTACCCCAGTGAGAGTCAGGGTCTGTGGCACTGTACCCCAGTGAGGGTCAGTGTCTGTGGAAACCGTACCCCAGTGAGAGTCAGTGTCTCTGGAACTGTACCCCAGTGAGAGTCAGTGTCTGTGGAACCCGTACCCCCGTGAGAGTCAGTGCCTGTGGAACTGTACCCCAGTTAGAGTCAGTGTCGGTGGAACCCGTACCCCAGTGAGAGTCAGTGTCTGTGGAACTGTAACCCAGTGAGAGTCAGTGTCTTTGGAACCCGTACTCCAGTGAGAGTCAGTGTCTGTGGCACTGTAACTCAGTGAGCGTCAGTGTCTGTGGAACCCGTACTCCAGTGAGAGTCAGTGACTGTGGAACCCGTACCCCAGCAGGAGTCAGTGTCTGTGGAACTGTACCCCAGTAAGAGTCAGTGTCTGTGGAACCCGTACTCCAGCAGGAGTCAGTGTCTGTGGAACTGTACCCCAGTGAGAGTCAGTGTCTGTGGAACTGTACCCCAGTGAGAGTCAGCATTTGTGGAACATGCACACCAGTGAGAGTCAGTGTCTGTGGAACTGTACCCCAGTGAGAGTCAGTGTCTGTGGAACCCGTACCCCAGTGAGAATCAGTGTCTGTGGAAACGTACCACAGTGAGAGTCAGTGTCTGTGGAACTGTACCCCAGTGAGAGTCAGCATCTGTGGAACATGCACCCCAGTGAGAGTCAGTGTCCGTTGAACCCGTACCCCAGTGACAGTCAGTGTCTGTGGAACTGTACCCCAGTGAGAGTCAGTGTCTATGGAAGCCGTATCCGAGTGAGAGTCACTGTCTGTGGAACTGTACCCCAGTGAGAGTCAGTGTCTGTGGAACCCGTACTCCAGTCTGAGTCAGTGTCTGTGGCACTGTACCCCAGTGAGAGTCAGTGTCTGTGGAACTGTACCCCAGTGAGAGTCAGTGTCTGTGGAACTGTATCCCAGTGAGAGTCAGTGTCTGTGGAAACCGAACCCCAGTGAGAGTCAGTGTCTGTGGCACTGTACCCCAGTGAGGGTCAGTGTCTGTGGAACTGTACCCCAGTGACAGTCAGTGTCTGTGGAACTGTACCCCAGTGAGTGTCAGTGTCTGTGGAACAGTACCCCAGTGAGAGTCAGTGTCTGTGGAACTGTAACCCAGTGAGAGTCACTGTCTGTGGAACTGTACCACAGTGAGAGTCAGTGTCTGTGGAACTGTACCCCAGTGAGAGTCAGTGTCTGTGGAACCCGTACTCCAGTTAGAGTCAGTGTCTGTGGAACCCGAACCCCAGTGAGAGTCAGTGTCTGTGGCACTGTACCCCAGTGAGGGTCAGTGTGTGTGGAACTGTACCCCAGTGAGGGTCTGTGTCTGTGGAACCCGTATCCCAGTGAGAGTTAGTGTCTGTGGAACTGTACCCCAGTGACAGTCAGTGTCTGTGGAACTGTACCCCAGTGAGAGTCAGTGTCTGTGGAACCCGTACCCCTGTGAGAGTCAGTGTCTGTGGAACCCGTACCCCTGTGAGAGTCAATGTCTGTGGAACTGTACTCCAGTGAGAGTCAGTGTCTGTGGAACTGTATCCCAGTGAGAGTCAGTGTCTGTGGAACCCGTACCCCAGTGAGAGTCAGTGTCTGTGGAACTGTACCCCCGTGAGAGTCAGTGCCTGTGGAACTGTACCCCAGTGAGAGTCAGTGTCTGTGGAACTGTATCCCAGTGAGAGTCAGTGTCTGTGGAACTGTACCCGATGACAGTCAGTGTCTGTGGACCCCGTACCCCAGTGAGAGTCGGTGTCTCTGGCACTGTACCCCAGTGAGGGTCAGTGTCTGTGGCACTGTACCCGATGACAGTCAGTGTCTGTGGAACCCGTACCCCAGTGAGAGTCAGTGTCTGTGGAACTGTACCCCAGTGAGAGTCAGCATCTGTGGAACATGCACCCCAGTGAGAGTCAGTGTCTATCGAAGCTGTACCCGAGTGAGAGTCACTGTCTGTGGAACTGTATGCCAGTGAGAGTCAGTGTCTGTGGAACCCGTACCCCAGTGAGAATCAGTGTCTGTGGAACTGTATGCCAGTGAGAGTCAGTGTCTATCGAAGCTGTACCCGAGTGAGAGTCACTGTCTGTGGAACTGTATGCCAGTGAGAGTCAGTGTCTGTGGAACCCGTACCCCAGTGAGAATCAGTGTCTGTGGTACTGTATGCCAGTGAGAGTCAGTGTCTGTGGAACCCATACCCCAGTGAGATTCAGTGTCTGTGGCACTGTACCCGATGACAGTCAGTGTCTGTGGAAACCGTACCCCAGTGAGAGTCAGTGTCTGTGGAACTGTACCCCAGTGAGAGTCAGCATCTGTGGAACATGCACCCCAGTGAGAGTCAGTGTCTATCGAAGCTGTACCCGAGTGAGAGTCACTGTCTGTGGAACTGTACCCCAGTGAGAGTCAGTGTCTGTGGAACCCGTACCCCAGTGAGAATCAGTGTCTGTGGAACTGTATGCCAGTGAGAGTCAGTGTCTGTGGAACCCATACCCCAGTGAGATTCAGTGTCTGTGGCACTGTACCCCGTGAGGGTCAGTGTCTGAGGAACTGTACCCCAGTGAGAGTCAGTGTCTGTGGAACCCATACCCCAGTGAGGGTCAGTGTCTGTGGAACTGTACCCCAGTGACAGTCAGTGTCTGTGGAACTGTACCCCAGTGAGAGTCAGTGTCTGTGGCACTGTACCCCGTGAGGGTCAGTGTCTGTGGAACTGTACCCCAGTGAGAGTCAGTGTCTGTGGAACCAATACCCCAGTGAGGGTCAGTGTCTGTGGAACTGTACCCCAGTGAGAGTCAGTATCAGTGGAACTATACCCCAGTGACAGTCAGTGTCTGTGGAACTGTACCCCAGTGAGAGACAGTATCTGTGGAACTGTACCCCAGTGAGAGTCAGTGTCTGTGGAACAGAACCCCAGTGAGAGTCAGTGTCTGTGGAACTGTACCCCAGTGAGAGTCAGTGTCTGTGGAACTGTACCCCAGTGAGAGTCAGTGTCTGTGGAACTGTACCCCAGTGAGAGTCAGTGTCTGTGGAACTGTACCCCAGTGAGAGTCAGTGTTTGTGGAACTGTACACCAGTGACAGTCAGTATCAGTGGAACTGTACCACAGTGACTTAGTGTTTGTGGAACTGTACCCCAGTGACTGCCAGTCACTGTGGAACTGTACCCCAGTGAGAGTCAGTGTCTGTGGAACTCTACCCCACTGAGAGTCAGTGTCTGTGGAACTGTACACCAGTGAGAGTCAGTGCCTGTGGAACTGTACCCCAGTGAGAGTCAGTGTCTGTGGCACTGTAACCCAGTGAGTGTCAGTGTCTGTGGAACTGTACCCCAGTTAGAGTCAGTGTCTGTGGAACTGTACCCCAGTGAGAGTCAGTGTCTGTGGAACGGTACCCCAGTGAGAGTCAGTGTCTGTGGAACTGTACCCCAGTGAGAGTCAGTGTCTGTGGAACTGTACCCCAGTGAGAGTCTGTGTCTGTGGAACCCGTATCCCAGCGAGAGTCAGTGTCCGATAAACTGTATCCCAGTGAGAGTCAGTGTCTGTGGAACTGTACCCCAGTGAGAGTCAGTGTCTGTGGAACTTTATCCCAGTGAGAGTCAGTGTCTGGTGAACTGTACCCCGATGACAGTCAGTGTCTGTGGAACCCGTACCCCAGTGAGAGTCAGTGTCTGTGGAACTGTATGCCAGTGAGAGTCAGTGTCTGTGGAACTGTACCCCAGTGAGAGTCAGCATCTGTGGAACATGCACCCCAGTGAGAGTCAATGTCTGTGGAACTGTACCCCAGTGAGAGTCAGCATCTGTGGAACATGCACCCCAGTGAGAGTCAGTGTCTGTGGAACATGCACCCCAGTGAGAGTCAGCATCTGTGAAACATGCACCCCAGTGAGAGTCACTGTCTGTGGAACAGAACCCCAGTGAGAGTCAGCATCTGTGGAACATGCACCCCAGTGAGAGTCAGTGTCTGTGGAACCCGTACCCCAGTGAGAGTCAGTGTCTGTGGAACCCGTAACCCAGTGAGAGTCAGTGTCTGTGGAACTGTATGCCAGTGAGAGTCAGTGTCTGTGGCACTGTACCCCCGTGAGAGTCAGTGCCTGTGGAACTGTACTTCAGTTAGAGTCAGTGTCTGTGGAACCCGTACCCCAGTGAGAGTCAGTGTCTGTGGAACCCGTACCCCAGTGAGAGTCAGTGTCTGTGGCACTGTACCCCGTGAGGGTCAGTGTCTGTGGAACTGTACCCCAGTGAGAGTCAGTGTCTGTGGAACCCGTACCCCAGTGAGGCTCAATGTCTGTGGAACTGTACCCCAGTGACAGTCAGTGTCTGTGGAACTGTACCCCAGTGAGAGTCAGTGTCTCTGGCACTGTACCCCGTGAGGGTCAGTGTCTGTGGAACTGTACCCCATGAGGGTCAGTGTCTGTGGAACCAGTACCCCAGTGAGAGTCAGTGTCTGTGGAACCCATACCCCAGTGAGATTCAGTGTCTGTGGCACTGTACCCCGTGAGGGTCAGTGTCTGAGGAACTGTACCCCAGTGAGAGTCAGTGTCTGTGGAACCCATACCCCAGTGAGGGTCAGTGTCTGTGGAACTGTACCCAGTGACAGTCAGTGTCTGTGGAACTGTACCCCAGTGAGAGTCAGTGTCTGTGGCACTGTACCCCGTGAGGGTCAGTGTCTGTGGAACTGTACCCCAGTGAGAGTCAGTGTCTGTGGAACCAATACCCCAGTGAGGGTCAGTGTCTGTGGAACTGTACCCCAGTGACAGTCAGTATCAGTGGAACTATACCCCAGTGACAGTCAGTGTCTGTGGAACTGTACCCCAGTGAGAGACAGTATCTGTGGAACTGTACCCCAGTGAGAGTCAGTGTCTGTGGAACAGAACCCCAGTGAGAGTCAGTGTCTGTGGAACTGTACCCCAGTGAGAGTCAGTGTCTGTGGAACTGTACCCCAGTGAGAGTCAGTGTCTGTGGAACTGTACCCCAGTGAGAGTCAGTGTCTGTGGAACTGTACCCCAGTGAGAGTCAGTGTTTGTGGAACTGTACACCAGTGACAGTCAGTATCAGTGGAACTGTACCACAGTGAGACTTAGTGTTTGTGGAACTGTACCCCAGTGACTGCCAGTCACTGTGGATCTGTACCCCAGTGAGAGTCAGTGTCTGTGGAACTGTACCCCAGTGAGAGTCAGTGTCTGTGGAACTCTACCCCACTGAGAGTCAGTGTCTGTGGAACTGTACACCAGTGAGAGTCAGTGCCTGTGGAACTGTACCCCAGTGAGAGTCAGTGTCTGTGGCACTGTAACCCAGTGAGTGTCAGTGTCTGTGGAACTGTACCCCAGTTAGAGTCAGTGTCTGTGGAACTGTACCCCAGTGAGAGTCAGTGTCTGTGGAACGGTACCCCAGTGAGAGTCAGTGTCTGTGGAACTGTACCCCAGTGAGAGTCAGTGTCTGTGGAACTGTACCCCAGTGAGAGTCTGTGTCTGTGGAAACAG
>JASTWF010001732.1:0-17500 GCA_030390025.1 Squalus acanthias
CTCCCCCCTCCCCCTCTCTCTCACTGGTGGAAAGGTGCCCCTCACAGCAGGAAGAGCAGAGGCTCCATCCCCAGACCGTGCTGAGAACGTTGACCAATGAGTGTCTCAGGATTGGGTCAATACAGGTCAGTGCAGAGGGAGCTTTACTCTGTATCTGACCCGTGCTGTACCTGCCCTGGGAGTGTTTGATGGAACAGTGTAGACGGAGCTTTACTCTGTATCTAACCCCGTGCTGTACCTGCCCTGGGTGTGTTTGATGGGACAGTGTAGAGGGAGCTTTACTCTGTATCTTACCCCGTGCTGTACCTGCCCTGGGAGTGTTTGATGGGACAGTGTAGAGGGAGCTTTACTCTGTATCTAACCCCGTGCTGTACCTGCCCTGGGAGTGTTTGATGGGACAGTGTAGAGGGAGCTTTACTCTGTATCTAACCCGTGCTGTACCTGCACTGGGAATGTTTGATGGGACAGTGTAGAGGGAGCTTTACTCTGTATCTAACCCGTGCTGTACCTGCCCTGGGAGTGTTTGATGGGACAGTGCAGAGGGAGCTTTGCTCTGTATCTAACCCGTGCTGTACCTGCCCTGGGAGTGTTTGATGGGACAGTGTAGACGGAGCTTTACTCTGTATCTAACCCGTGCTGTACCTGCCCTGGGAGTGTTTGAAGGGTCAGTGCAGAGGGAGCTTTACTCTGTATCTAACCCGTGCTGTACCTGCCCTGGGAGTGTTTGATGGGACAGTGCAGAGGGAGCTTTACTCTGTATCTAACCCCGTGCTGTACCTGCCCTGGGAGTGTTTGATGGGACAGTGCAGAGGGAGCTTTACTCTGTATCTAACCCCGTGCTGTACCTGCCCTGGGAGTGTTTGATGGGACAGTGTAGAGGGAGCTTTACTCTGTAGCTAACCCTGTGTACCTGCCCTGGGAGTGTTTGATGGGACAGTGTAGAGGGAGCTTTACTCTGCATCTAATTTTAAATCTGAGCTTGATAGATTTCTGTAAACCAAAGGGTATTAAGGGATATGGGCCAAAGGCGGGTATGTGGAGTTAGGTCGCAGATCAGCCCTGATCTCATTAAATGGTGGAACAGGCTCGAGGGGCTGAATGGCCTCTTCCAGTTCCTATGTTCGTAAACCTTTATAAATCACTGGTTAGGCCCCAGCTGGAGTATTGGGTTCAATTCTGGGCACCGCACTTTAGGAAGGATGTCAAGGCTTTGGAGAGGGTGCGGAGGAGACTTCAGTGATGTGGAGAGACTGGAGAAGCTGGGGTTGTTCTCCTTGGAGCAGAGAAGGTTAAAGGGGAGATTGACCAGAATGGGACCGGGGATGAGGGACTTCAGTGATTTGGAGAGACTGGAGAAGCTGGGATTGTTCTCCTTCGAGCAGAGAAGGTTAAGAGGAGATTTAATAGAGGTGTTCAAAATCATGATGGGTTTTGATGGAGTAAATAAGGAGAAAGTGTTTCCAGTGGCAGGAGGGTCGGTAACCAGAGGACACAGATTGAAGGTAATCGGCAAAAGAACCAGAGGGGAGATGAGGAGAATGTTTTTACGCAGCGAGTTGTTGTGATCTGGAATGCGCTGCCTGAAAGGGCGGTGGAAGCAGATTCAATAGAAACTTTCAATAGGCAATTGGATAAATACTGGAAGGGGAAAAATTTGCAGGGCTGTGGGGAAAGAGCGAGGGGGGGAGTGGGAGTAATTGGAGAGCTCGACCAAAGAGGCACGATGGGCCGAATGGCCTCCTCCCGTGCTGTGAGATTGGCTGATTCTAATCCAGATGATGTAGAGATGCCGGTGTTGGACTGGGGTGGACAAAAGTGAGAAGTCGCACAACACCAGGTGATAGTCCAACAGCTTTATTTGAAATCACAAGCTTTCGGAGCGCTGCTCCTTCGTCAGGTGAAGTGAAGAGGTGCATATAGGCACAGCATATATAGTCAGAGAACACTGCCAGATGACTACAGTTAATCTTTCCAACTGCCCTTTATCACACCTCAGCAGAGAGATAATCTCGGCAATCAAAGGTGTGGATGGTGTCCAAACAGGTCAGTCAGCAAAACATTCCATCAAAGACAATGAGGTGGGGTCACGAGGGGTCAAATGTGGCAGATGCTGGAGTCTGTATGGAAATCACAGCAGGTCCGGCCGCATCTGTATAGAGAGAACAAGCCAACGACGACTCGAGTCTGGATGACTCTACGTCATGTAGCGTGACATGAACCCAAGATCCCGGTTGAGGCCGTCCTCATGGGTGCGGAACTTGGCTCTCAGTTTCTGCTCGACGATTTTGCGTTGTCGTGTGTCTCTAATGCTGACCTCGTTCTTCCCTTTTTCTAGAGAGCTCCAGCCCCTTCCTCACGCTCCCTCCCTACCTGGTGCTGGTCATCTCCTGCTCGGGGATCTTCACCTTCGTCATGCTGCTGCTGACCTGCCTGTGCTGCAAACGAGGGGACCTCAGCTTCAAGGTGAGGCCTTAAACCTTTCCTGAGCGTCCCGTTCCTCTCCGCGACATTGCCTGCGCGGTACACCAAAAACTCCTCGATCCATTGGCGCGACCGGACCCCCGATTGTGTGCGGGTTGCAAGAATGCCCTTTGTCCCTATCTCTGTAACCTCCTCCAGCCCATACAATTCTCATCCTCCTGTTCAAATCCCTCCATGGCCCTCGTCCCCTCCCTATCTCTGTAACCTCCTCCATCCCATACAATTCTCATCCTCCTGTTCAAATCCCTCCATGGCCCTCGCCCCCTCCCTATCTCTGTAACCTCCTCCAGCCCATACAATTCTCATCCTCCTGTTCAAATCCCTCCATGGCCCTCGCCCCCTCCCTATCTCTGTAACCTCCTCCAGCCCCTACAATTCTCATCCTCCTGTTCAAATCCCTCCATGGCCCTCGCCCCCTCCCCATCTCTGTAACCTCCTCCAGCCCCTACAATTCTCATCCTCCTGTTCAAATCCCTCCATGGCCCCTCGCCCCCTCCCTATCTCTGTAACCTCCTCCAGCCCCTACAATTCTCATCCTCCTGTTCAAATCCCTCCATGGCCCCTCGCCCCCTCCCCATCTCTGTAACCTCCTCCAGTCCTACAATTCTCATCCTCCTGTTCAAATCTCTCCATGGCCCCTCGCCCCCTCCCGATCTCTGTAACCTCCTCCAGCCCTACAATTCTCATCCTTCTGTTCAAATCTCTCCATGGCCCCTCGCCCCCTCCCGATCTCTGTAACCTCCTCCAGCCCTACAATTCTCATCCTCCTGTTCAAATCTCTCCATGGCTCCTCGCCCCCTCCCTATCTCTGTAACCTCCTCCAGCCCTACAATTCTCATCCTCCTGTTCAAATCTCTCCATGGCCCACGCCCCCCTCCCTATCTCTGTAACCTCCTCCAGCCCCTACAATTCTCATCCTCCTGTTCAAATCCCTCCATGGCTCCTCGCCCCCTCCCTATCTCTGTAACCTCCTCCAGCCCCAACAATTCTCATCCTCCTGTTCAAATCCCTCCATGGCCCTCGCCCCCTCCCTATCTCTGTAACCTCCCCCAGCCCCTACAATTCTCATCCTCCTGTTCAAATCCCTCCATGGCCCTCGCCCCCTCCCTATCTCTAACCTCCCCCAGCCCCTACAATTCTCATCCTCCTGTTCAAATCTCTCCATGGCCCCTCGCCCCTCCCTATCTCTGTAACCTCCTCCAGCCCCTACAATTCTCATCCTCCTGTTCAAATCACTCCATGGCCCTCGCCCCCTCCCTATCTCTGAAACCTCCTCCAGCCCCACAACCCTCCGAGATCTCTGCGCTCCTCCAATTCTGGCCTCTTGAGCATCCCCGATTTCCATCGCTCCACCATTGGCGGCCGTGCCTTCAGCTGCCTGGGCCCTGAGCTCTGGAATTCCCTCCCTAAACCTCTCCGCCTCTCTCTCCTCCTTTAAGACGCTCCTTAAAACCGACCTCTTTGACCAAGCTTTTGGTCGCTTGTCCCAATATCTCCTTATGTGGCTCGGGGTCAAATTTGTTTGATAATCGCTCCTGTGAAGCGCCTTGGGACGTTTTAAGAACATTAGAAGACATGAAATAGGAGCAGGAGTCGGCCATTCGTCCCTTCGAGCCTGCTCCGCCATTCAATGAGATCATGGCTGATCTTCTGCCTCAACTCCATTCACCGGCCCTATCGCCATGTCCCTTGATGCCCTTACTAGTCAGAAATCTATCGACTTCTATTTTGAATATACCCAATGACTGAGCCTCCACAGCCCTCTGGGGTAGAGAATTCCAAAGATTCACCACCCTCTGAGTGAAGAAATTTCTTCTCATCTCAGTCCTGAATGGCCGACCCCTTATCCCGAGGCTGTGGCCCCTGGTTCTAGACTCCCCAGCCAAGGGAAACATTCTCCCAGCATCCACCCTATCAAGCCCTGTAATAATTTTGTATGCTTCAATGAGATCCCCTCTCATTCTTCTGAATTCAAGAGAATACAGGCCTAGTTTACTCAATCTCTTCTCATACGACAGTCCCGCCATCCCAGGAATCAATCTCGTGAACCTTCGTTGCACTCCCTCTATGGCAAGTATAGAAACATAGAAGATAGGAGCAGGAGTAGGCCATTCGGCCCCTCTAGCCTGCTCCGCCATTCAATGCGATCATGGCTGATCATCCAAATTCAGTACCCTGTCCCTGCCTTCTCCCCATATCCCTTGATCCCTTTAGCCTTAGGAAATATATCCAACTCCTTCTTGAATATATTTAATGACTTGGCCTCAACTGCCTTCTGTGGTAGAGAATTCCACAGGTTCACCACTCTCTGGGTGAAGAAATTCATCCTCATCTCAGTCCTAAATGGCTTACCCCTTATCCTTAGACTGTGACCCCTGGTTCTGGACTCTCCGACCATCGGGAACATCCTTCCTGCGTCTAGTCTGTCCAGTCCTTTCAGAATTTTATAAGTTTCAATGAGATCCCCTCTCATTCTTCTAAACTCCAGCGAGTATAAGCCCAATCGACCCAATCTCTCCTCATACGTCATTCCTGCCATCCCAGGTATCAGCCTTGTGAATCTTCGCTGAACTCCTTCCATGGCAAGAACATCCTTCCTCAGATAAGGTGACCAAAACTGCACACAGTATTCAAGGTGTGGTCTCACCAAGGCCCTGTACAACTGCAGCAAGACATCTTTGCTCCTGTACTGGAATCCTCTCGCTATGAAGGCCAACATACCATTTGCCTTCTTCACCGCCTGCTGCACCTGCATGCTTACCTTCAGCGACTGGTGCACAAGGACTCCCAGGTCTTGTTGCACTTCCCCTTCTCCCAATCTATTGCCATTCAGATAATAATCTGCCTTCCTGTTTTGTATATCCTTCCTGAGGTAAGGAGACCAAAATTGTACCCAGTACACCAGGTGTGGTATAAATAAGCTGTGTTAACTGTCCTGTAGCTTTAACTCCTGGAGCCTCCAGGGCAGATCTGGGAGGAGTTGGGTAAACTATCACTCAAGGTCAAGTGTTCTGGTAGCTATGGACCCCACAGGACGAAACCCTCTCCCTTTCACTGCCTTTCCATCTCCCCTCCGTCGTACCATGGAAGATCCCACTCTCTCCTTCACTTCCAACTCATTGACTACCTTCTCAACCAAGGGTCCCACGGGTGCTGACCCCTCGCTGGGGGGTCACGGGTCTCCCCACGGGCACTGACCCCTCGCTGGGGGACATGTCGGTGGTGTTCCTGTGCGAGAGAGAGTGTGTGCACCGTGTATCACCCAGAGATCCACCCTGGAGGGGTCTTTGAGTAGGTTGGGATGGGAACCTTACACAGGAGGGACGGTGAGGCCATTGTGAGGTTTCCAGCGCCGGCTCATGCAGTTGTACAGCTCCCGAACGATGGGATAATTCCGGCTCTTTTCTTCCTAGGAGTTTGAAAATACGGACCCGGAGGAATATTCGGTGGACTATAACCCACCTTTGGAGGACACCTCGTCCTCACACTCAGCGGCAGATGTCTACATTCTCCCTTTCTCGGAAGTCTCCATTCCCATTCCAAGTCATCCTCTGGGAAAATCAGGTAATCGAATATCTTAACTTAGGGGTCAGTGGGTACTGAGGGAGACAGGAGCCTCTCGGCCCCTGTGGGTGAGTGTCAGTGGGTACTGAGGGAGATAGGAGCCTCTCGGTCCCTGTGGGTGAGTGTCAGTGGGTACTGAGGGAGACAGGAGCCTCTCGGTCCCTGTGGGTGAGGGTCAGTGTGTACTGAGGGAGACGGGAGCCTCTCGGTTCCTGTGGGTGAGGGTCAGTGGGCAATGAAGGAGACAGGAGCCTCTCGGTCCCTGTGGGTGAGGGTCAGTGTGTACTGAGGGAGACAGGAGCCTCTCGGTCCCTGTGGGTGAGGGTCGATGGGCACGCAGGGAGACAGGAGCCTCTCGGTCCCTGTGGGTGAGGGTCAGTGGGTACTGAGGGAGACAGAAGCCTCTCGGACCCAGTGGGCGAGGGTCAGTGTGTACTGAGGGAGACAGGAGCCTCTCGGTCCCTGTGGGGGAGGGTCAGTGTGTACTGTGGGAGACAGAAGCCTCTCGGACCCAGTGGGCGAGGGTCATTGTGTACTGAGGGAGACAGGAGCCTCTAGGTCCCTGTGGGTGAGGGACAGCGGGTACTGAGGGAGACAGGAGCCTCTCAGACCCAGTGGGTGAGGGTCAGTGTGTACTGAGGGAGACAGGAGCCTCTTGGTCCCTGTGGGCGAGGGTCAGTGTGCACTGAGGGAGACAGGAGCCTCTCGGTCCGTGTGGGTGAGGGTCAGTGGGTACTGAGGGAGACAGGAGCCTCTCGGTCCCTGTGGGTTAAAGTCAGTGGGTACTGAGGGAGACAGGAGCCTCTCGGTCCCTGTGGGTTAAAGTCAGTGGGTACTGAGGGAGACAGGAGCCTCTCGGTCCCTGTGGGTTAAAGTCAGTGGGTACTGAGGGAGACGGGAGCCTCTCGGTCCCTGTGGGCGAGGGTCAGTGTGTAATGAGGGAGACAGGAGCCTCTCGGTCCCTGTGGGTGAGGGTCAGTGGGTACTGAGGGAGACGGGAGCCTCTTGGTCCCTGTGGGTGAGGGTCAGTGGGTACTGAGGGAGACAGGAGCCTCTCGGTCCCTGTGGGTGAGGGTCAGTGGGTACTGAGGGAGACGGGAGCCTCTTGGTCCCTGTGGGTGAGGGTCAGTGGGTACTGAGGGAGACAGGAGCCTCTCGGTCCTTGTGGGTGAGGGTCAGTGGGTACTGAAGGAGACAGGAGCCTCTCGGTACCTGTGGGCGAGGGTCAGTGGGTACTGAGGGAGACAGGAGCCTCTCGGTCCCTGTGGGTGAGGGTCAGATGGTACCGAGGGAGACAGGAGCCTCTCGGTCCCTGTGGGTGAGGGTCAGTGGGTACTGAGGGAGAAAGGAGCCTCTCGGTCCCTGTGGGTGAGGGTCAGTGGGTACTGAGGGAGACAGGAGTCTCTCAGACCCTGTGGATGAGGGTCAGTGGCTACCGAGGGAGACAGGAGACAGGAGCCGCTCGGTCCCCGTGGGTGAGGGTCAGTGGGTACTGAGGGAGACAGGAGCCCCTCGGTCCCTGTGGGTGAGGGTCAGTGGGTACTGAGGGAGACAGGAGCCTCTCGGTCCCTGTGGGTGAGGGTCAGTGGGTACTGAGGGAGACAGGAGCCTCTCGGTCCCTGTGGGTGAGGGTCAGTGGGTACTGAGGGTGACGGGAGCCTCTCGGTCCCTGTGGGCGAGGGTCAGTGGGTACTGAGGGAGACAGGAGCCTCTCGGTCCCTGTGGGCGAGGGTCAATGGGTACTGAGGGAGACAGGAGCCTCTCGGTCCCTGTGGGTGAGGGTCAGTGGGCACGGAGGGGGACAGGAGCCTCTCGGACCCTGTGGGTGAGGGTAAGTGTGTACTGAGGGAGACGGGAGCCTCTCGGTCCCTGTGGGTGATGGTCAGTGTGGGTACTGAGGGGGACAGAAGCCTCTCGGTCCCTGTGGGTGAGGGTCAGTGGGTACTGAGGGAGACAGGAGCCTCTTGGTCCCTGTGGGTGAGGGTCAGTGGGCACTGAGGGAGACGGGAGCCTCTCGGTCCCTGTGGGTGAGGGTCAGTGGGTACTGAGGGAGACAGGAGCCTCTCGGTCCCTGTGGGTGAGTGTCAGTGGGTACTGAGGGAGAAAGGAGCCTCTCGGTCCCTGTGGGTGAGGGTCAGTGTGGGTACTGAGGGAGACAGGAGCCTCTCAGTCCCTGTGAGTGAGGGTCAGTGTGTAAGAGGGAGACAGGATCCTCTCGGTCCGTGTGGGTGAGGGTCAGTGGGTACTGAGAGAGACAGGAGCCTCTCGGTCCCTGTGGGTGAGGGTCAGTGGGTACCGAGGGAGAGGGGAGCCTCTCGGTCCCTGTGGGTGAAAGTCAGTGGGTACTGAGGGAGACAGGAGCCTCTCGGTCCGTGTGGGCGAGGGTCAGTGGGTACTGAGGGAGACAGGAGCCTCTCGGTCCCTGTGGGCGAGGGTCAGTGGGTACTGAGGGAGACGGGAGCCTCTTGGTCCCTGTGGGCGAGGGTCAGTGTGTACTGAGGGAGACGGGAGCCTCTTGGTCCCTATGGGCGAGGGTCAGTGGGTACTGAGGGAGACAGGAGTCTCTCGGTCCCTGTGGGCGAGGGTCAGTGGGTACTGAGGGAGACAGGAGCCTCTCGGTCCCTGTGGGCGAGGGTCATTGGGTACTGAGGGAGACGGGAGCCTCTTGGTCCCTGTGGGCGAGGGTCAGTGGGTACTGAGGGAGACAGGAGTCTCTCAGACCCTGTGGATGAGGGTCAGTGGCTACCGAGGGAGACAGGAGACAGGAGCCGCTCGGTCCCTGTGGGTGAGGGTCAGTGGGTACTGAGGGAGACGGGAGCCTCTTGGTCCCTGTGGGTGAGGGTCAGTGGGTACTGAGGGTGACGGGAGCCTCTCGGTCCCTGTGGGCGAGGGTCAGTGGGTACTGAGGGAGACAGGAGTCTCTCAGACCCTGTGGATGAGGGTCAGTGGCTACCGAGGGAGACAGGAGACAGGAGCCGCTCGGTCCCCGTGGGTGAGGGTCAGTGGGTACTGAGGGAGACAGGAGCCTCTCGGTCCCTGTGGGTGAGGGTCAGTGGGCACGGAGGGGGACAGGAGCCTCTCGGTCCCTGTGGGTGAGGGTAAGTGTGTACTGAGGGAGACGGGAGCTTCTCGGTCCCTGTGGGTGAGAGTCAGTGGGTACTGAGGGAGACAGGAGCCTCTCGGTCCCTGTGGGTGATGGTCAGTGTGGGTACTGAGGGGGACAGAAGCCTCTCGGTCCCTGTGGGTGAGGGTCAGTGGGTACTGAGGGAGACAGGAGCCTCTTGGTCCCTGTGGGTGAGGGTCAGTGGGCACTGAGGGAGACGGGAGCCTCTCGGTCCCTGTGGGTGAGGGTCAGTGGGTACTGAGGGAGACAGGAGCCTCTCGGTCCCTGTGGGTGAGTGTCAGTGAGTACTGAGGGAGTCAGGAGCCTCTCGGTTCCTGTGGGTGAGGGTCAGTGAGTACTGAGGGAGACAGGAGCCTCTCAGTCCCTGTGGGCGAGGGTCAGTGGGTACTGAGGGAGACAGGAGCCTCTCGGTCCCTGTGGGTGAGGGTCAGTGGGTACTGAGGGAGACAGGAGCCTCTCGGTCCCTGTGGGTGAGGGTCAATGGGTACTGAGGGAGACAGGAGCCTCTCGGTCCCTGTGGGCGAGCGTCAGTGTGTACTGAGGGAGACAGGAGCCTCTCGGTCCCTGTGGGTGAGGGTCAGTGTGTACTGAGGGAAACAAGAGCCTCTTGGTCCCTGTGGGTGAGGGTCAGTGGGTACTGAGGGAGACAGGAGCCTCTCGGTCCCTGTGGATGAGCGTCAGTGGGCACTGAGGGAGACAGGAGCCTCTCGGTCCCTGTGAGTGAGGGTCAGTGGGTACTCAGGGGGACAGGAGCCTCTCGGTCCCTGTGGGTGAGGTTCAGTGGGTTCTGAGGGAGACGGGAGCCTCTCGGTACCTGTGGGTGAGGGTCAGTGGGTACTGAGGGAGACAGGAGCCTCTCGGTCCCTGTGGGTGAGGGTCAGTGGGTACTGAGGGAGACAGCAGCCTCTCGGTCCCTGTGGGTGAGGGTCAGTGGGTACTGAGGGAGACAGGAGCCTCTCCGTCCCTGTGGGTGAGGGTCAGTGGGTACTGAGGGAGACAGGAGCCTCTCGGTCCCTGTGGGTGAGGGTCAGTGGGTACTGAGGGAGACAGCAGCCTCTCGGTCCCTGTGGGTGAGGGTCAGTGGGTACTGAGGGAGACAGGAGCCTCTCGGTCCCTGTGGGTGAGGGTCAGTATGTACTGAGGGAGACGGGAGCCTCTCGGTCTCTGTGGGTGAGGGTCAGTGGGCAATGAGGGAGACAGGAGCCTCTCGGTCCCTGTGGGGGAGGGTCAGTGTGTACTGAGGGAGACAGGAGCCTCTTGGTCCCTGTGGGTGAGGGACAGTGTGTACTGAGGGAGACAGGAGCCTCTCGGTCCCTGTGAGTGAGGGTCAGTGGGTACTGAGGGAGACAGGAGCCTCTCGGTCCCTGTGGGCGAGCGTCAGTGGGTACTGAGGGAGACAGGAGCCTCTCGGTCCCCGTGGGCGAGGGTCAGTGTGTACTGAGGGAGACGGGAGCCTCTTGGTCCCTGTGGGTGAGGGTCAGTGGGTACTGAGGGAGACAGGAGCCTCTCGGTCCCTGTGGGTGAGGGTCAGAAGGTACCGAGGGAGACAGGAGCGTCTCGGTCCCTGTGGGTGAGGGTCAGTGGGTACTGAGGGAGAAAGGAGCCTCTCGGTCCCTGTGGGTGAGGGTCAGCGTGTACTGAGGGAGACAGGAGCCTCTCAGTCCCTGTGAGTGAGGGTCAGTGTGTAAGAGGGAGACAGGATCCTCTCGGTTCCTGTGGGTGAGGGTCAGTGGGTACTGAGGGAGACAGGAGCCTCTCCGTCCCTGTGGGTGAGGGTCAGTGGGTACTGAGGGAGACAGGAGCCTCTCGGTCCCTGTGGGTGAGGGTCAGTGGGTACTGAGGGAGACAGCAGCCTCTCGGTCCCTGTGGGTGAGGGTCAGTGGGTACTGAGGGAGACAGGAGCCTCTCGGTCCCTGTGGGCGAGCGTCAGTGGGTACTGAGGGAGGCAGGAGCCTCTCGGTCCCTGTGGGTTAAAGTCAGTGGGTACTGAGGGAGACAGGAGCCTCTCGGTCCCCGTGGGCGAGGGTCAGTGTGTACTGAGGGAGACAGGAGCCTCTCGGTCCCTGTGGGCGAGGGTCATTGGGTACTGAGGGAGACGGGAGCCTCTTGGTCCCTGTGGGTGAGGGTCAGTGGGTACTGAGGGAGACCGGAGCCTCTCGGTCCCTGTGGGTGAGGGTCAGTGGGTACTGAGGGAGACCGGAGCCTCTCGGTCCCTGTGGGTGAGGGTCAGTGGGTACTGAGGGAGACAGGAGCCTCTCGGTCCCTGTGGGTGAGAGTCAGTGGGTACTGAAGGAGACAGGAGCCTCTCGGTCCCTGTGGGTGAGGGTCAGATGGTACCGAGGGAGACAGGAGCGTCTCGGTCCCTGTGGGTGAGGGTCAGTGGGTACTGAGGGAGAAAGGAGCCTCTCGGTCCCTGTGGGTGAGGGTCAGCGTGTACTGAGGGAGACAGGAGCCTCTCAGTCCCTGTGAGTGAGGGTCAGTGTGTAAGAGGGAGACAGGAGCCTCTCGGTCCCTGTGGGTGAGGGTCAGTGGGTACTGAGGGAGACAGGAGCCTCTCGGTCCCTGTGGGTGAGGGTCAGTGGGTACTGAGGGAGACAGCAGCCTCTCGGTCCCTGTGGGTGAGGGTCAGTGGGTACTGAGGGAGACAGGAGCCTCTCCATCCCTGTGGGTGAGGGTCAGTGGGTACTGAGGGAGACAGGAGCCTCTCGGTCCCTGTGGGTGAGGATCAGTGGGTACTGAGGGAGACAGCAGCCTCTCGGTCCCTGTGGGTGAGGGTCAGTGGGTACTGAGGGAGACAGGAGCCTCTCGGTCCCTGTGGGTGAGGGTCAGTATGTACTGAGGGAGACGGGAGCCTCTCGGTCTCTGTGGGTGAGGGTCAGTGGGCAATGAGGGAGACAGGAGCCTCTCGGTCCCCGTGGGTGAGGGTCAGATGGTACCGAGGGAGACAGGAGCGTCTCGGTCCCTGTGGGTGAGGGTCAGTGGGTACTGAGGGAGAAAGGAGCCTCTCGGTCCCTGTGGGTGAGGGTCAGCGTGTACTGAGGGAGACAGGAGCCTCTCAGTCCCTGTGAGTGAGGGTCAGTGTGTAAGAGGGAGACAGGATCCTCTCGGTTCCTGTGGGTGAGGGTCAGTGGGTACTGAGGGAGACAGGAGCCTCTCCGTCCCTGTGGGTGAGGGTCAGTGGGTACTGAGGGAGACAGGAGCCTCTCGGTCCCTGTGGGTGAGGGTCAGTGGGTACTGAGGGAGACAGCAGCCTCTCGGTCCCTGTGGGTGAGGGTCAGTGGGTACTGAGGGAGACAGGAGCCTCTCGGTCCCTGTGGGCGAGCGTCAGTGGGTACTGAGGGAGACAGGAGCCTCTCGGTCCCTGTGGGTTAAAGTCAGTGGGTACTGAGGGAGACAGGAGCCTCTCGGTCCCCGTGGGCGAGGGTCAGTGTGTACTGAGGGAGACAGGAGCCTCTCGGTCCCTGTGGGCGAGGGTCATTGGGTACTGAGGGAGACCGGAGCCTCTCGGTCCCTGTGGGTGAGGGTCAGTGGGTACTGAGGGAGACAGGAGCCTCTCGGTCCCTGTGGGTGAGAGTCAGTGGGTACTGAAGGAGACAGGAGCCTCTCGGTCCCTGTGGGTGAGGGTCAGATGGTACCGAGGGAGACAGGAGCGTCTCGGTCCCTGTGGGTGAGGGTCAGTGGGTACTGAGGGAGAAAGGAGCCTCTCGGTCCCTGTGGGTGAGGGTCAGCGTGTACTGAGGGAGACAGGAGCCTCTCAGTCCCTGTGAGTGAGGGTCAGTGTGTAAGAGGGAGACAGGATCCTCTCGGTTCCTGTGGGTGAGGGTCAGTGGGTACTGAGGGAGACAGGAGCCTCTCCGTCCCTGTGGGTGAGGGTCAGTGGGTACTGAGGGAGACAGGAGCCTCTCGGTCCCTGTGGGTGAGGGTCAGTGGGTACTGAGGGAGACAGCAGCCTCTCGGTCCCTGTGGGTGAGGGTCAGTGGGTACTGAGGGAGACAGGAGCCTCTCGGTCCCTGTGGGCGAGCGTCAGTGGGTACTGAGGGAGACAGGAGCCTCTCGGTCCCTGTGGGTTAGAGTCAGTGGGTACTGAAGGAGACAGGAGCCTCTCGGTCCCTGTGGGTGAGGGTCAGATGGTACCGAGGGAGACAGGAGCGTCTCGGTCCCTGTGGGTGAGGGTCAGTGGGTACTGAGGGAGAAAGGAGCCTCTCGGTCCCTGTGGGTGAGGGTCAGCGTGTACTGAGGGAGACAGGAGCCTCTCAGTCCCTGTGAGTGAGGGTCAGTGTGTAAGAGGGAGACAGGATCCTCTCGGTTCCTGTGGGTGAGGGTCAGTGGGTACTGAGGGAGACAGGAGCCTCTCCGTCCCTGTGGGTGAGGGTCAGTGGGTACTGAGGGAGACAGGAGCCTCTCGGTCCCTGTGGGTGAGGGTCAGTGGGTACTGAGGGAGACAGCAGCCTCTCGGTCCCTGTGGGTGAGGGTCAGTGGGTACTGAGGGAGACAGGAGCCTCTCGGTCCCTGTGGGCGAGCGTCAGTGGGTACTGAGGGAGACAGGAGCCTCTCGGTCCCTGTGGGTTAAGTCAGTGGGTACTGAGGGAGACAGGAGCCTCTCGGTCCCCGTGGGCGAGGGTCAGTGTGTACTGAGGGAGACAGGAGCCTCTCGGTCCCTGTGGGCGAGGGTCAGTGGGTACTGAGGGAGACCGGAGCCTCTCGGTCCCTGTGGGTGAGGGTCAGTGGGTACTGAGGGAGACAGGAGCCTCTCGGTCCCTGTGGGTGAGAGTCAGTGGGTACTGAAGGAGACAGGAGCCTCTCGGTCCCTGTGGGTGAGGGTCAGATGGTACCGAGGGAGACAGGAGCGTCTCGGTCCCTGTGGGTGAGGGTCAGTGGGTACTGAGGGAGAAAGGAGCCTCTCGGTCCCTGTGGGTGAGGGTCAGCGTGTACTGAGGGAGACAGGAGCCTCTCAGTCCCTGTGAGTGAGGGTCAGTGTGTAAGAGGGAGACAGGATCCTCTCGGTCCGTGTGGGTGAGGGTCAGTGGGTACTGAGAGAGACAGGAGCCTCTCGGTCCCTGTGGGTGAGGGTCAGTGGGTACTCAGGGGGACAGGAGCCTCTCGGTCCCTGTGGGCGAGGGTCAGTGTGTACTGAGGGAGACCGGAGTCTCTCGGTCCCTGTGGGTGAGTGTCAGTGGGTACTGAGGGAGACAGGAGCCTCTTGGTCCCTGTGGGCGAGGGTCAGTGTGTACTGAGGGAGACAGGAGCCTCTCGGTCCCTGTGGGTGAGGTTCAGTGGGTTCCAGGGAGACGGGAGCCTCTTGGTCCCTGTGGGTGAGGTTCAGTGGGTTCTGAGGGAGACGGGAGCCTCTCGGTACCTGTGGGTGAGGGTCAGTGTGGGTACTGAGGGAGACATGAGCCTCTCCGTTCCTGTGGGTGAGGGTCAGTGGGTACTGAGGGAGACAGGAGCCTCTCGGTTCCTGTGGGTGAGGGTCAGTGGGTACTGAGGGAGACAGGAGCCTCTCCGTCCCTGTGGGTGAGGGTCAGTGGGTACTGAGGGAGACAGGAGCCTCTCGGTCCCTGTGGGTGAGGGTCAGTGGGTACTGAGGGAGACAGCAGCCTCTCGGTCCCTGTGGGTGAGGGTCAGTGGGTACTGAGGGAGACAGGAGCCTCTCGGTCCCTGTGGGTGAGGGTCAGTGTGTACTGAGGGAGACGGGAGCCTCTCGGTCTCTGTGGGTGAGGGTCAGTGGGCAATGAGGGAGACAGGAGCCTCTCGGTCCCTGTGGGGGAGGGTCAGTGGGTACTGAGGGAGACAGGAGCCTCTTGGTCCCTGTGGGTGAGGGACAGTGTGTACTGAGGGAGACAGGAGCCTCTCCGTCCCTGTGGGTGAGGGTCAGTGGGTACTGAGGGAGACAGGAGCCTCTCGGTCCCTGTGGGTGAGGGTCAGTGGGTACTGAGGGAGACAGCAGCCTCTCGGTCCCTGTGGGTGAGGGTCAGTGGGTACTGAGGGAGACAGGAGCCTCTCGGTCCCTGTGGGTGAGGGTCAGTGTGTACTGAGGGAGACGGGAGCCTCTCGGTCTCTGTGGGTGAGGGTCAGTGGGCAATGAGGGAGACAGGAGCCTCTCGGTCCCTGTGGGGGAGGGTCAGTGTGAACTGAGGGAGACAGGAGCCTCTCGGTCCCTGTGGGTGAGGGTCAGTGGGTACTGAGGGAGACAGGAGCCTCTCGGTCCCTGTGGGTGAGGGTCAGTGGGTACTGATGGAGACAGGAGCCTCTCGGTCCCTGTGGGTGAGGGTCAGTGGGTACTGAGGGAGACAGGAGCCTCTCGGTCCCTGTGGGTGAGGGTCAGTGGGTAATGAGGGAGACAGGAGCCTCTCGGTCCCTGTGGGTGAGGGTCAGTGGGTACTGAGGGAGACAGGATCCTCTCGGTCCCTGTGGGTGAGGGTCAGTGGGTACTGAGGGAGACAGCAGCCTCTCGGTCCCTGTGGGTGAGGGTCAGTGGGTACTGAGGGAGACAGGAGCCTCTCGGTCCCTGTGGGTGAGTGTCAGTGGGTACTGAGGGAGACAGGAGCCTCTCGGTCCCTGTGGGCGAGGGTCAGTGTGTACTGAGGGAGACAGGAGCCTCTCGGTCCCTGTGGGCGAGCGTCAGTGGGTACTGAGGGAGACAGGAGCCTCTCGGTCCCTGTGGGTTAAAGTCAGTGGGTACTGAGGGAGACAGGAGCCTCTCGGTCCCCGTGGGTGAGGGTCAGTGGGTACTGAGGGAGACCGGAGCCTCTCGGTCCCGGTGGGTGAGGGTCAGTGGGTACTGAGGGAGACGGGAGCCTCTTGGTCCCTGTGGGTGAGGGTCAGTGGGTACTGAGGGAGACAGGAGCCTCTCGGTCCCTGTGGGTGAGGGTCAGTGGGTACTGAGGGAGACAGGAGCCTCTCGGTCCCTGTGGGTGAGGGTCAGTGGGTACTGAAGGAGACAGGAGCCTCTCGGTCCCTGTGGGTGAGGGTCAGTGGGTACTGAGGGAGAAAGGAGCCTCTCGGTCCCTGTGGGTGAGGGTCAGCGTGTACTGAGGGAGACAGGAGCCTCTCAGTCCCTGTGAGTGATGGTCAGTGTGTAAGAGGGAGACAGGATCCTCTCGGTCCGTGTGGGTGAGGGTCAGTGGGTACCGAGGGAGAGGGGAGCCTCTCGGTCCCTGTGGGTGAAAGTCAGTGGGTACTGAGGGAGACAGGAGCCTCTCGGTCCGTGTGGGCGAGGGTCAGTGTGTACTGAGGGAGACAGGAGCCTCTCGGTCCCTGTGGGCGAGGGTCATTGGGTACTGAGGGAGACGGGAGCCTCTTGGTCCCTGTGGGCGAGGGTCAGTGGGTACTGAGGGAGACAGGAGTCTCTCAGACCCTGTGGATGAGGGTCAGTGGCTACCGAGGGAGACAGGAGCCTCTCGGTCCCCGTGGGTGAGGGTCAGTGGGTACTGAGGGAGACAGGAGCCCCTCGGTCTCTGTGGGTGAGGGTCAGTGGGTACTGAGGGAGATGGGAGCCTCTTGGTCCCTATGGGTGAGGGTCAGTGGGTACTGAGGGTGACGGGAGCCTCTCGGTCCCTGTGGGCGAGGGTCAGTGGGTACTGAGGGAGACGGGAGCCTCTTGGTCCCTGTGGGTGAGGGTCAGTGGGTACTGAGGGAGACAGGAGCCTCTCGGTCCCTGTGGGTGAGGGTCAGTGAGTACTGAGGGAGACAGGAGCCTCTCGGTCCCTGTGGGTGAGGGTCAGTGGGTACTGAGGGAGACAGGAGCCTCTCGGTCCCTGTGGGCGAGGGTCAGTGGGTACTGAGGGAGACAGGAGCCTCTCGGTCCCTGTGGGTGAGGGTCAGTGGGCACGGAGGGGGACAGGAGCCTCTCGGTCCCTGTGGGTGAGGGTAAGTGTGTACTGAGGGAGACAGGAGCCTCTCGGTCTCTGTGGGTGAGGGTCAATGGGTACTGAGGGAGACAGGAGCCTCTCGGTCCCTGTGGGCGAGCGTCAGTGTGTACTGAGGGACACAGGAGCCTCTCGGTCCCTGTGGGTGAGGGTTAGTGGGTACTGAGGGAGACGGGAGCCTCTTGGTCCCTGTGGGTGAGGGTCAGTGGGTACTAAGGGAGACAGGAGCCTCTCGGTCCCTGTGGGTGAGGGTTAGTGGGTACTGAGGGAGACGGGAGCCTCTTGGTCCCTGTGGGTGAGGGTCAGTGGGTACTAAGGGACACAGGAGCCTCTCGGTCCCTGTGGGTGAGGGTCAGTGGGTACGGAGGGAGACAGGAGCATCTCGGTCCCTGTGGGCGAGGGTCAGTGTGTACTGAGGGAGGCAGGTGCCTCTCGGTCCCTGTGGGTGAGGGTCAGTGTGTAC
>JASTWF010001732.1:27500-47500 GCA_030390025.1 Squalus acanthias
TTAATGGCACAGTTTTAAAGAGCTTGCAGGGACAGAGGGACCTGGGAGTTAATGTGCATAGGTCCCTGAAGGTGGCGGGACATATTGAGAGAGTGGTTAGCAAAGCATATGGGATCTTGGGCTTCATAAATAGAGGTATTGAGTACATAAGTAGAGAAGTTATGCTGAACCTTTATAAAGCGCTGGTTAGGCCACAACTGGAGTATCTGCGTCCAGTTCCGGTCACCACACTTTAGGAAGGATGTGAAGGCCCTTGAGAGGGTGCAGAGGAGATTTATCCGAATGGTTCCGGGGATGGGGGATCTTAGCTACAAGGACAGGTTGGAGAAGCTGGATTTATTTTCATTGGAGCAAAGGAGGTTGAGGGGTGATTTGATAGAGGTGTACAAGATTATGACGGGTTTGGATAGGCTAGACGGGGAAAGGCTGTTCCCACTAGTTGATGGTACAAGGACTAGGGGACACAGATTTAAGGTTTTGGGCAAGAGATACAGGGGGGATGTGAGGAAAAACTTTTTTACGCAGCGAGTGGTGATGACCTGGAACTCGCTGCCGACGGAAGTGGTGGAAGCGGAGACACTCAATGTTTTCAAGGGGAGACTGGATAGGCACTTGAGGGAAACAAACTTGCAGGGCTACGGGGATAGAGCGGGGGGAATGGGACTGACTGGATTGCTCTACAGAGAGCCGGCACGGACTCGATGGGCCGAATGGCCTCCTTCTGTGCAGTTATGATTCTATGGGATAAAAATTCACTTGGTTGCGCCTCCCGTTAGCGCCTTAAGAGGGCGCTAATGGGGCGTTAAGCCGCTAACGCCCGGGCGCAGCGATGTTTGTGCCGCTCGAGAACTTAACTTGAGATTGTGCGGCGGCGCTAAAACTTACCGCTGCGACCACCTGCGCGCGCAGATTATGACGTCATTCCATGGTGCAACGCCCTTGGGGCGCCCCGGAGCGGAAATTGAGTGGCGCCCCCTGCCTTACCGCCTGGCGCTTCCAACGACCGGAAGACTGGAACGCTATCAATCGGTGTGGGGCTGGGGGGGGTGCTATTTAAAGGGGGCCTCTTCCTGTCTTTTTCTGTGGTCGACATTTATGCACCACTCGTTCTGAGAGAAAGAGAGAGATTCGGAGAGAGAGAGAGAGAGACTTCTACATTGACTCAACGCTTTGTGAGGTAGTTTTGCCTATTCATCCTAACTTTGTTGCTACTTTAGTTGCTGTCCCTCATTACTTTTCTGGCAAAGAGAATATGGGGGCTGCAATGATTGGGGGCGTCATCCTGCTCCAGCTGAATCGGAGGATACCGAGACGCAGACAGAGAGTGGCAATGATGGCCAGACGGAGGAGGGCCATCAGGCGCATGTACAGGAGAGCTTACCCTCCCAGGGTATATCGTGAACAGCTCTCCTACATCCATATGTCCGAGGAGCTGTGTTTGCGAAGGCTGCGATTCAGCAAGGAGGTGGTCACTGAGCTCTGCCACCTGCTGCAGCCAGATCTGCAGCCTCAGCTGAGGTCCAGGACGTCTCTGTCGGTGGCAGTGAAGGTCACAGTGGCTTTGAACTTCTACGCCACTGGCTCATTCCAAGCTGCTGTTGGGGACCTCGCCAATATCTCCCAGTTTGCGGTGCATCGCTGCATCCGGCAGGTCACCAATGCCCTCTTCAGAAGGAGACGAGACTTCATCTCTTTCCCTATGACCTCAGACAAGCAGCGTGACCGTGCTCTGGGCTTTGCGAGGGTAGCGGGCTTCCCCATGGTGCAGGGCGCCATTGACTGCACGCATGTGGCTTTGCGTGCTCCGCGAGAGAATGCAGAGGAATTCAGGAACAGAAAGGGGTTCCATTCCTTGAATGTGCAGTTGGTCTGTGACCACAGACAGGTGATACTCGCTGTCAATGCCCACTATCCGGGCAGCTGCCACGATGCTTTCATCCTGCGCCAGACTACTGTGGCAGAAGTTTTCGAGGCACCGCATCAGCCAGTTGGTTGGCTTCTGGGGGACAAGGGGTACGCAATGAGCACCTGGCTGATGACACCGCTCCGTGCGCCAAACACCCCTGCTGAGCTGCGGAACAATGAAAGCCATCAAGCAACCAGGAACATTATTGAGCGCACAATCGGCGTGCTGAAACAACGGTTCCGCTGTCTGGACCATTCCGGAGGAGCCCTGCAGTACTCGCCTGAGCAAGTTTCGAACTTCGTAGTCGTGTGCTGCATGTTGCACAACATGGCAATCCTCAGGACCCAGCCAATGCCACCAGGCCTTGTAGCACCACCAGAGGAGGAGGAGGAAGAGGAGGAAGAGGACGAGGACGATGATCATCAGCAGCACCAAGGCAGGAGGGCGGCCCACAATGGTCAAACTGCAAGGGCCGTCCGTCAACGACTAATAGCAAGCCGCTTCTAGGGCCCCTGCCATTGCTACAAACACTAATCAACCCAGCACGCAACCCCTAAGCCGGCCAAGGCACCAATAATTCCAACCACCAGCCATGTATATTTTGAATACAGAAACTTATTTATTTTACAAACTCTGTGTGTGTCAATTCCTCATGACAAACTCATAGAAATAAACACAAAAAAACAGTCAATAACATAACTGGTTCTCACAACCTGGAGATAATGTCCAAAACACTAAACAAAAGTTGGACCATGAACCTCGGCCTTTAATAAAAAAATGACCAGCATTTTGTCACACCTCCTACTTTTTGCCCTTCGAGGGTGATCTCCTTCCCTTGCGCACTTCCCCCCTTCTAACCCTACTGCTCCTCCGTAATGGGACCTCAGTGGCTGCAGCAAGGCTGGTGGAAGGCTGCTGCTCGTCAGACCCTGACACTGCAGATGCCCCTGAAGGACGGCCTCGACCACTTCTGGGCCTGGAGGGCCCGGCTGCAGACTGCACCAACTCTGCATGGGCGGCAGCAGTCTGTCCTACAGGCGGTGGCAAGTGCAGTGGAGAAGTGACAGTGTTGGCAGCAGGAATGCTGTCATCGTGAGAGAGGCCAGCAACTCCCTGCTCGCCCGGCACACTGGCACTCCCACAGGGCAGCACTTCAGCATCCGGAGCAATCTGCCGGAGAACAGATTGCTGGCCTGCTGCGGCGCGGTGACAGCCCCGGGGACATGTGCACGAACCATCGAGGTTGGCAGCAGTCTGTGCTCGCGTGGCCTCCATCTGAGTCTGTATGAGAGCAGTCAGAGGTGGGATCACGGCAGCCAGTGACTGAATTGCAGCACTAAGCGTTAGTGTGGCATCCGCCTGTGCTACAGCGAAGTGCTCCACACTCCTTGCCAGTGACTCAATGCATTCGGGCACCCGTCCCACTGCACCCATGAGCTCAGTGTGCATGCCCACCGCCTGGCTGTTCATTTCTGCAATCAGCCGCTCCTCCTCTGCGTCCATTGCAGTAGGAGTGTCTGGCATACTCTCCCTCTGGGGAGAAGGCCCCCGTTCTTCCCTACCCCCCCCCATGGCGTTGCTGCAGCCCGCTGGGTCCTGGAGCTTCACCATCATCAGCCCCTTCCCCCCTGCTCCCCTCCGGGGAAGGCGTGTTCCCAGTGTGGGCATGGGCTTCCTCGGGAGAGGGTGGCACTGATGCTCTGGCTTCCTCTTCCTCCTCAGCTGCAGCATCACTCCCAGTGGCAGCTTCAGGGCCCGTCTCCTCAGCTGGTGAATCACCATCTGAAAGCAGGGAGGTACAAGAGTGGCTTTAGCGTGAGGACAGGGTGGCAGTAAGGGAGGAATAAGTGCAGCGAGTTAGCAAGTTGGATTGAAAGTGTCAAAGGCTGGTGTTGTGAGGGACAAGTGGAAGGACAGAGGACAAAAAGGTGATGACCTTACCATTGCTGTCCACAACGGGGTCGGCGTCTCCAGTGGCGACGGGACCGATCACCCGGCTTGCCACAATCCTGTGGACGCGCTCCTCCAGATCGCTGAGGGGTTGCAGCTGAAGCCGCCCTCCACCTGTCCGTTGCTGCTGTCTCCTATTATGAGCCAGCTTAGCCTGCAAGAAAAAGGACAGCATCTGAGTAAATATACAGCCATGGTCTTGCCTGATGTGCCTCCCATAGGTGAATAGCCCTTACTGTATACAGCCATGGTCTTGCCTGATGTGCCTCCCATAGGTGAATAGCCCTTACAATATACAGCCATGGTCTTGCCTGATGTGCCTCCCATAGGTGAATAGCCCTTACTGTATGCAGCCATGGTCTTGCCTGATGTGCCTCCCATAGGTGAATAGCCCTTACTGTATGCAAAGTGTGGAATGTGTGTGTGTGTTTGATGAAAGGGCCATAGGTGTTGGATGAGTGTTGTGCATTGGGGTTTTAAGACCCTCTGGCCATAGAGTGAGGTTGAGATGGAGGGATGGAGAGGTATTGAGAAAAAGCCACTCACCCTGACGACCCGAGTGAGGTCGTTGAACTTTTTGCGGCATTGAGTATGGGTCCTGGGCACCATGCTCCTGGAGGAGACGCTCTGAGCCACCTCCCTCCACACTCTTCTGAACTCGCGTGGCAAAGGCCTCCTGCCACTCTCAGGGAACAGCATACATCGTCTGCGCTCCACTGCGTCAACCAGAGCATCCAAGGCCCGCTCGGTGAAGCGATGAGCGCGTTCTCTCACCCTCTCCATGCTTGGCAGCAAAATGGATTCACAGGTCTCTCCAGGCTGAGATTCAAGGCTGCAATGAGCAGGGTGTGGCTGGGGAGCAAGTGGCCCCCCCCCGCTTTAAGAACTGGCCGGCGCCAGTGTGTCTGTGTTCCCTCGCTAACTGGCAGCAGCTGCGCTGCGCTCGCGCGCTGAGTTAGCGCCTCACTCCTTGGCCTTTGCGCCTTAAGACAGGTGTGCAGCGCCTGCTTTAGCGCTCCACTCACTTCCCGGGGCGGTAAAAGTGAAGTTTCCTGTCAGTGCCGATAATTAGCGCCAGGCGCTAATATTTGCGTCCGGACGATATTTGCGCCCCAAATGGGGCGCGACCTAATTTCTACCCCTATGACTCTGTGACTATGAAAGTTGAAAATTCTCATCCTTGTGTTCAAATCCGTCCATGGCCCTCGCCCCTCCCGATCTCTGGAACCTCCTCCAGCCCCTACAATTCTCATCCTCCTGTTCAACTCCCTCCATGGCCCTCGTCCCCTCCCTATCTCTGTAACCTCCTCCAGCCCTACAATTCTCATCCTCCTGTTCAACTCCCTTCATGGCTCTCGCCCCCCTCCCTATCTCTGTAACCTCCTCCAGCCCTACAATTCTCATCCTCCTGTTCAAATCCTTCCTTGGCCCCTCACCCCCTCCCTATCTCTGTAACCTTATCCAGCCCCTACAATTCTCATCCTCGTGTTCAAATCCCTCCATGGCCCTCGCCCCTCCCTATCTCTGTAACCTCCTCCAGCCCTACAATTCTCATCCTCCTGTTCAAATCCCTCCATGGCCCTCGCCCCCTCCCTATCTCTGTAACCTCCTCCAGCCCTACAATTCTCATCCTCCTGTTCAAATCCCTCCATGGCCCTCACCCCCTCCCTATCTCTGTAACCTCCTCCAGCCCCTACAATTCTCATCCTCCTGATCAAATCCCTCCATGGCCACTCGCCCCCTCCCTATCTCTGTAACCTCCTCCTGCCCTACAATTCTCATCCTCCTGTTCAAATCCCTCCATGGCCCTCGCCCCCTCCCTATCTCTGTAGCCTCCTCCAGCCCCTACAATTCTCATCCTCCTGTTCAAATCCCTCCATGGCCGCCCTCGCCCCCTCCCTATCTGTGGAACTCTGATATTTTGTTTGATAACGCTCCTGTGAAGCACCTTGGGAGGTTTTACTGCGTTAAAGACGCTATAGAAATGGACTTACTGAGATGGATAGGCAGCCGGACAGAGCGAGAAAGAGAGAGAGAGAGAGAGACAGAGAGAGAGAGAGAGAGAGAGAGAGGAGAAAGAGAGAGAGGGAGAGAGAGAGAGACAGAGAGAGAGAGGGAGAGAGACAGAGAGAGAGAGAGAGAGGGAGAGAGAGAGGGAGAGAAAGAGAGAGAGAGAGACAGAGAGAGAGACAGAGAGAGGAGAAAGAGAGACAGAGACAGAGAGAGAGACAGAGGGAGAGAGAGAGAGAGACAGAGAGAGAGACAGAGGGAGAGAGAGAGAGAGAGACAGAGAGAGAGAGATGGAGAGAGGAGAAAGAGAGAGATGGAGAGAGGAGAACGGGAGAGAGACAGAGAGAGAGAGACAGAGAGAGAGTGAGAGAGAGAGAGACAGAGAGAGAGGAGAAAGAGAGAGAGATAGAGAGAGACAGAGAGAGAAAGAGAGAGGGAGAGACAGAGAGAGAGAGAGAGAGGGAGAGAGAGAGACGGAGAGATGGAGAGCGGGAGAGACAGAGAGAGAGAGGGAGAGAGAGAGGGAGAGAGAGGGAGTGATGTGACCCAGTTCTGCAGTGAGAAGGTATTGCGAAATGTCGGCAGTGTGGAGAAAGCAGGTCGATGGGGGAGGTGTTATTCAGGCACAGTGAAGATGTGAAGCGTGTGTCTGCATGTGGGTGTGACCCTAACACCCCTTCTCTGTCTGACCCCTGACAGGACCTTGCAGCACGCCAACATCCTGCAGTGCCTCGGCCTGTGCACAGAAAACATCCCCTACCTGCTCATCCTGGACTTCTGTCAACTGGTAAGGGACCCAGATATTCCACAGCTCCCTTACACCTGGGACTCTGTAACTAGGAGCCCACTCAGACTCCCACACACACACACACACTGTTAGATCAGGGACTCTGTAACGAGGAACCCACTCAGACTCCCCCACACACACACACACTGTTAGATCAGGGACTCTGTAACGAGGAACCCACTCAGACTCCCACACACACACACACACTGTTAGATCAGGGACTCTGTAACGAGGAACCCACTCAGACTCCCACACACACACACACACTGTTAGATCAGGGACTCTGTAACGAGGAACCCACTCAGACTCCCACACACACACACACCTTTACATAAGATCATTAGAAATAGGAGCAGGAATAGGCCACTTGGCCCCTCGAGCCTGCTCCGCCATTCAATGAGATCATGGCTGATCTTGGGCTCAAAGCCACTTCCCTGCCCGCTCCCCATAACCCTTCACTCCCTTATCTTGCAAAAATCTGTCTATCTCCACCTTAAATGTATTTAATGACCCAGCCTCCACGGCTCTCTGGGGCAGAGAATTCCACAGATTTACGACCCTCTGAGAGAAGAATTCCTCCTCATCTCAGTTCTAAAAGGGCGACCCTTTATCCTGAGACTGTGCCCCCGAGTTCTAGATTTCCCCACGAGGGGAAACATCCTCTCTGCATCTACCTTGTCGAGCCCCCTCAGAATCTTATATGTTTCAATAAGATCCGGGAATCTGTAACCAGGAGCCCATTCAGACTCCCACACACACACACACACACTGTTAGATCCGGGACTCTGTGACCAGGAGCCCATTCATAGAAACATAGAAAAATAGGAGCAGGAGTAGGCCATTCGGCCCTTCGAGCCTGCTCCACCATTCAATATGATCATGGCTGATCCTCTATCTCAATACCATATTCCCGCTCTCTCCCCCATACCCCTTGATGTCTTTTGTGTCTAGAAATCTATCTATCTCCTTCTTAAATATATTCAGTGACTTGGCCTCCACAGCCTTCTGTGGTAGAGAATTCCACAGGTTCACCACCCTCTGAGTGAAGAAATTTCTCCTCATCTCAGTCCTAAATGTCCTACCCCGTATCCTGAGACTGTGTGACCCCTCGTTCTAGACCCCCCAGCCAGGGGAAACATCCTCCCTGCATCCAGTCTGTCTAGCTCTGTCAGAATTTTATACGTTTCAATGAGATCCCCTCTCATTCTTCTAAACTCCAGTGAATACAGCCCTAGTCGACCCAGTCTCTCCTCATACGACGGTCCTGCCATCCCAGGAATCAGTCTGGTGAACCTTCGCTGCACTCCCTCTACGACAAGTATATCCTTTCTTAGGTAAGGAGACCAAAACTGCACACAGTACTCCAGGTGTGGTCGTACCAAGGCCTTGTATATTCAGTCTCCCACACACACACACACACACACACACACCGTTAGATCTGGGACTCTGTAACCAGGGGCCCATTCAGACCTCTGCACACACACACGCTGTTAGATTCGAACACAGACCAGTCACTGATATCTGTTTAACCTCTCAACTTCTGCCCTTAGGGTGATTTGAAACGTTACTTGCGAGCGCAAAGGCAGTCCGATGGAATGACCCCTGACCTCCTGAACCGTGACCTCTCGACCCTGCAGCGAATGGCCTACGAGATCACGTCGGGTCTGCTACATCTTCACAAACACAACTACATTCACAGGTCAGCGGAATCAGCAGAAGACACAGTTAACACACATCACTCCCGTCTGACAGTCTATCCCAGAGGGACCGAGAGGCTCCCGTCTCCCTCGGTACCCACTGACCCTCACCCACAGGGACCGAGAGGCTCCCGTCTCCCTCGGTACCCACTGACCCTCGCCCACAGGGACAGAGAGACTCCTGTCTCCCTCAGTACCCACTGACCCTTGCCCACAGGGACCAAGAGACTCCTGTCACCCTCGGCACCCACTGTCCCTCACCCACAGGGACCGAGAGGCTCCTGTCTCCCTCAGTACCCACTGACCCTCGCCCACAGGGACCGAGAGGCTCCTGTCTCCCTCAGTACCCACTGACCCTCACCCACAGGGACCGAGAGACTCCTGTCACCCTCGGCACCCACTGTCCCTCACCCACAGGGACCGAGAGGCTCCTGTCTCCCTCAGTACACACTGACCCTCACCCACAGGGACCGAGAGGCTCCTGTCTCCCTCAGTACACACTGAACCTCACCCGCAGGGAATGAGAGGCTCCTGTCTCCCTCAGTACCCACTGACCCTCACCCACAGGGACCGAGAGGCTCCCGTCTCCCTCAGTACCCACTGACCCTCACCCACAGGGACCGAGAGGCTCCTGTCTCCCTCAGTACCCACTGACCCTCACCCACAGGGACCGGGAGGCTCCCGTCTCCCTCAGTACCCACTGACCCTCACCCACAGGGACCGAGAGGCTCCTGTCTCCCTCGGTACCCACTGACCCTCACCCACAGGGACCGAGAGGCTCCCGTCTCCCTCAGTACACACTGACCCTCACCCACAGGGAATTAGAGGCCCCCATCTCCCTCAGTGCCCACTGACCCTCACCCACAGGGACCGAGAGGCTCCTGCCTCACTCACAGGGACCGAGGGGCTCCTGTCTTCCTCAGTACCCACTGACCCTCACCCACAGGGACCGAGAGGCTCCTGTCTCCCTCAGTACCCACTGACCCTCGCCCACAGGGACTGAGAGGCTCCTGTCTCCCTCAGTACCCACTGACCCTCACCCACAGAGACCGAGAGGCTCCCGTCTCCCTCAGTACCCACTGACACTCACCCACAGGGACCGAGAGGCTCCTGTCTCCCTCAGTGCCCACTGACCCTCACCCACTGGGACCGAGAGGCTCCTGTCTCCCTCTGTACCTACTGACCCTCGCCCACAGGGACCGAGAGGCTCCTGCCTCCCTCAGTACCCACTGACCCTCACCCACAGGGACCGAGAGTCACCTGTCTCCCTCAGTACCCACTGACTCTAACCCACAGGGACCGAGAGGCTCCCGTCTCCCTCAGTACCCACTGCCCCTCACCCACAGGGACCGAGAGGCTCCTGTCTCCCTCAGTGCACACTGACCCTCACCCACAGGGACCGAGAGGCTCCTGTCTCCTTCAGTACACACTGACCCTCACCCACAGGGACCGAGAGGCTCCTGTCTCCCTCAGTACCCACTGACCCACACCCACAGGGACTGAGAGGCTCCTGTCTCCCTCAGTACCCACTGACCCACACCCACAGGGACTGAGAGGCTCCTGTCTCCCTCAGTACCCACACTGACTCTCACCCACGGGTACCGAGAGGCTCCCGTCTCCCTCAGTGCCCACTGACCCTCACCCACAGGGACCGAGAGGCTCCTGTCTCCCTCAGTGCCCTCTAACCCTCACCCACAGGGACCGAGAGGCTCCTGTCTCCCTCAGTACCCACTGACCCTCACCCACAGGGACCGAGAGGCTCCTGTCTCCCTCAGTACCCACTGACCCTCACCCACAGGGACCGAGAGGCTCCTGTCTCCCTCAGTACCCACTGACACTCACCCACGGGGACCGAGAGGCTCCTGTCTCCCTCCGTACCCACTGACTCTCACCCACAGGGACCGAGAGGCTCCTGTCTCCCTCTGTACCTACTGACCCTCACCCACAGGGATCGAGAGGCTCCTGTCTCCCTCAGTACCCACTGCCCCTCACCCACAGGGATCGAGAGGCTCCTGTCTCCCTCTGTACCTACTGACCCTCACCCACAGGGATCGAGAGGCTCCTGTCTCCCTCTGTACCTACTGACCCTCACCCACAGGGATCGAGAGGCTCCTGTCTCCCTCAGTACCCACTGACCCTCACCCACAGGAATCGAGAGGCTCCCGTCTCCCTCAGTACACACTAACCCTCACCCACAGTGACCGAGAGGCTCCTGTCTCCCTCAGTACACACTGACCCTCAACCACAGGGACTGAGAGGCTCCTGTCTCCCTCAGTACCCACACTGACTCTCACCCACAGGTACCGAGAGGCTCCCGTTTCCCTCAGTGCCCAATGACCCTCACCCACACGGACCGAGAGGCTCCTGTCTCCCTCAGTACCCACTGACACTCACCCACAGGGACCGAGAGGCTCCTTTCTCCCTCAGCACCCACTGACCCTCGCCCACAGGGACCGAGAGGCTCCTGTCTCCCTCAGTACCCACTGACTCTCACCCACAGGGACTGAGAGGCTCCTGTCTCCCTCAATGCCCACTGACTCTCACCCACAGGGACCGAGAGGCTCCCGTCTCCCTCTAATCTGAGTAAAGTTACCTCCATATCTACAGATGCTTGTCAATTTTGAAGGATGCTGTTTCTGTCCTTTTAACTCTACATTCCGTGTCTCACCTTCCAGTGACCTGGCTTTGCGAAACTGTCTCCTGACCTCCGAACTCACGGTGAGAATTGGCGATTATGGCCTGTCGCACAACAACTATAAGGTGAGTCCTTCCGTTAATGTCCCTGCTCTCGGACCTACTGAGCTAGGCTCGACTATCCCAAGGGAGATAAGGGGTCGGCCATTTAGGACTGAGATGAGGAGGAATTTCTTCACTCAGAGGGCGGTGAATCTTTGGAATTCTCTGCCCCAGAGGGCTGTGGAGGCTCAGTCGTTGAGTATATTCAAGGCTGAGATGGATAGATTTTTGGACTCTAAATGCGAGGTTATCCACTTTGGTGTCAAAAACAGAAAGGCAGATTATTATATGAACGGCAATTGATTGGGAGAAGGGGAAGTGCAACGAGACCTGGGTGTCCTTGTGCACCAGTCGCTGAAGGTAAGCATGCAGGTGCAGTAGGCGGTGAAGAAGGCAAATGGTATGTTGGCCTTCATAGCGAAAGGGTTTGAGTATAGGAACAGGGATGTCCTGCTGCAGTTGTACAGGGCCTTGGTGAGACCACACCTTGAGTACTGTGTGCAGTTTTGGTCGCCTTATCTGAGGAAGGATGTTCTTGCCATGGAGGGAGTGCAGCGAAGATTCACAAGGCTGATACCTGGGATGGCAGGAATGACATATGAGGAGAGATTGGGTCGATTGGGCTTATACTCGCTGGAGTATAGAAGAATGAGAGGGGATCTCATCGAAACATATAAAATTCTGACAGGTCTGGACAAACTAGATGCAGGAAGAATGTTCCCGATGGTCGGAGAGTCCAGAACCAGGGGTCATAATCTAAGGATAACGGGGTAAGCCATTTAGGACAGAAATGAGGAAGAATTTCTTCACCCAGAGAGTGGTGAACCTGTGGAATTCTCTACCACAGAAGGTAGTTGAGGCCAAGTCATTAAATATATTCAAGAATGAGTTAGATATATTTCTTAAGGCTAAAGGTATCAAGGGATATGGGGAGAAAGCAGGGACAGGGTACTGAGTTTGGATGATCAGCCAAGATCTCATTGAATAGCGGAGCAGGCTCGAGGGGCCGAATGGCCGTCTCCTGCTCCCGATTCTGATGTTCTTACTCCAAGACAGAAGTGGACGAATGAGTGTTTGAGCAAGAAACTGAGCGGTGGGATGGGGTAGAGTGGAGGCTGTTTCTGAATGGGAGGAATCTCCGATCTTCTGGCCTATGCAACTGACGTTCGATCCCGTCCCCTTGGCAGGAGGACTATTACGTGACGCCGGACAGGCTGTGGATCCCCCTGCGCTGGATTGCGCCTGAACTGGTCGACGAGGTGCATGGCAACCTGGTGGTGGTCGACCAGACCACAGCAAGTAACGTGTGGTGAGTGACGGAACCGCAGGCATTCATCTACATTAATGACTTGGATGAAGGGACCCGAGTGCACTGTCCCCAAATTTGCTGATGATACAAAGATAGGTGGGAAAGCAAGCGGTGAGGAGGACACTAATAAGAGCTGGATTTTCATTGACCCGTGGAGGCGGGTTTGGAGGCGTGTGGGGGGTTAAAATTGCGAAAACTGGCGGGCGGGCACAAGTCCGCCTCAATCACGCCTCCATGCAATTTTCATTAAATCGTTTCTGCTGGTCCCGACTCCGTCTAACCTCTAAGAGGCGGGATAGGCTGTTAAGGCCCTTAACAAGCACTAAATTGCCTCTATAATGGCATTTTGAAAGGCCTTTGTGATTTTAACCCTTGTTTTACGTGAAGCTCGCCTGTTCTGAACCACGATTGTGAAACCTGGCGGGAGCACATTTGGATAGCTGACTATCAGCTGCAGGTCCACTATTACAAAGGAGATGATGATGTAGTAGTAGTAGGAGTAGTAGTAGTAGTAGTAGGAGGAGGAGGAGGCGGAGGAGGAGGAGGAGGAGATGACAACATCATCATATCTGGGAGTGGTGGTGCAAAAATATCTGGGAGCAGACTTAGGGCTGCTGCTGCTCATTTTGCATCCAGGTCCTCTCACAGCAAAGGCCGGGCAGTCTCTGACCTTCAATGCAGCAGCAATGATGACATCATCAGAGGCGACTTTCAGACTGAAAACACTCATTGGGTCATGGGTTCCAACATGCTGGAACTCAATTGCCCCATTAGGTGAAAATCGCATCAATCTCCCACATCCAATTGCAGTCGGGTGGATAACACGACCCCAACCCGCCCCAGGATCAAAATCCAGCCCTAAGAATCACAGAATCCCCACAGTGCAGATAGAGGCCATTTCGGCCCATCGAGCCTGCACCGACACATATCCCACCTTATCCCCGTAACACCCACGTATTTAATTCCCCCTAACACTAAGGGTCAATTTATCATAGCCAAATCAACCTAACCTGCACATCTTTGGACTGTGGGAGGAAACCGGAGGAAACCCACGCAGACACGGGGAGAATGTGCAAACTCCACACAGACAGTCACCCGAGGCCGGATTTGAACCCGGGTCCCTGGCGCTGTGAGGCAACAGTGCTAACCACTATGCCACCGTGTTGCAAAGGGATATAGATAGGTTAAGTGAGTGGGCAAAAATTTGGCAGATGGAGTTTAATGTGGGAAAATGTGAGGTTATCCACTTTGGAAGGAAGAATGAAAAAGCAAATTATTATTTAGATGGAGTGAGACTACAGAATGCTGAGGTACAAAGGGATCTGGGGGTCCTCGTACATGAAACACAAAAAGTTAGCATGCGGGTACAGCAAGTAATTAGGAAAGCTAATGGCGAATGTTGGCCTTTATTGCAAGGTGGGTATGGAATATAAAAGTAGGGAAGTTTTGATGCAACTTTACAGGGCGCTGGTGAGACCACACCTGGAGTACTGCGTACAGTTTTGGTCTCCATATTTCTCCTTCTTAGACAGTCCCTCGGAACCGAGGATGACTTGCTTCCACACTAAAAATGAGTTCTCAGGTGACTGATGAGTCCAATGCGGGACCTACAGTCTCTGTCACAGGTGGGGCAGACGGTGGTTGCAGGGGCGGGTGGGTGGGGTGCTTGGGTCGACGTGCGCTCCTTCCGCTGTTTGCGCTTGGCTTCCGCTTGCTCCCGGCGAAGAGACTCGAGACGTTCGGCGCCTTCCCAGATGCTTCTCCTCCACTTTGTGCTCTGGTCTTGGGCCAGGGATTCCCAGGTGTCGGTGGGGATGTTGCACTTTTTCAAGGAGGGTGTCCTTGAAGCGTTTCCTCTGCCCACCTGGGGCTCTCTGGCCGTGCCGGAGCTCCGAGTAGAGCGCTTGTTTTGGGAGTCTCGTGTCGGGCATGCGGACGATGTGACCCGTCCATCGGAGCTGATCGAGCGTGGTCAAAGCTTCGATGCTGGGATGTTGGCCTGACGTTGCTATTTAAGGAAGGATATACTTGCATTGGAGGCAGTGCAGAGAAGGTTCACGAGGTTGATTCCTGAGATGAGGGGGTTGTCTTATGACGAAAGGTTGAGCAGGTTGGGCCTATACTCATTGGAGTTTAGAAGAATGAGAGGTGATCTTATTGAAACATATAAGATTTTGAGGGGGATTGACAGGGTGGATGCAAAGAGGATGTTTCCCCTCATGGGGGAATTTGGAACTAGGGGGCACAGTTTCAGAATAAGGGGTTGCCAATTTAAGACGGAGATGAGGAGGAATTTCTTCTCTCAGAGGGTCGTGAATCTTTGGAATTCTCTACCCCGGAGAGCTGTGGAGGCTGGGTCATTGAATATATTCAAGGCGGAGATAGACAGACATTTGAACTACAAGGGAGTCAAGGGGGATGGGGAGAGAGCAGGAAAGTGGTGTTGAGGCCAAAATTGGATCAGACATGATCTTATTAAATGGCGGAGCAGGCTCGAGGGGCCGATTGGCCTACTCCTGCTCCTGTTTCTTGTGGTCTTATGTTCTCCCCCCACCCCCTCCCCACTTTCCAGGCCCACCGCGCCCCGCACAGCAAGATCCCACACCCAGCCAGCCTCACCATCCACCGATGCTCGACCAGGCGACACGCTGATTCAGTACCGCGTGGATATCTGACCGTTTCTTGTCTCTCGCCAGGTCCCTGGGCATCACCATCTGGGAGCTCTTTGAGTTTGGCGTGCAGCCCTATCGACACCTTTCCGACCACGAGGTCCTCACTTTCGTCATCAAGGAGCAGCAGATGAAACTGGCGAAACCGCGGATCAAGCTGCCCCATTCCGACTACTGGTGAGTGTCAACCTTCAAATAATCTGTCAGCACGGGTTAGATACAGAGTAAAGCTCCCTCTACACTGTCCCGTCAAACACTCCCAGGGCAGGTACAGCACGGGTTAGATAGAGTAAAGCTCCCTCTACACTGTCCCATCAAACACTCCCAGGGCAGGTACAGCACGGGTTAGATAGAGTAAAGCTCCCTCTACACTGTCCCATCAAACACTCCCCAGGGCAGGTACAGCACGGGTTAGATAGAGTAAAGCTCCCTCTACACTGTCCCATCAAACACTCCCAGGGCAGGTACAGCACAGGTTAGACACAGAGTAAAGCTCCCTCTACACTGTCCCCATCAAACACTCCCAGGGCAGGTACAGCACAGGTTAGATACAGAGTAAAGCTCCCTCTACACTGTCCCGTCAAACACTCCCAGGGCAGGTACAGCACGGGGTTAGATACAGAGTAAAGCTCCCTCTACACTGTCCCATCAAACACTCCCAGGGCAGATACAGCACGGCGTTAGATACAGAGTAAAGCTCCCTCTACACTGTCCCTTCAAACACTCCCAGGGCAGATACAGCACGGCGTTAGATACAGAGTAAAGCTCCCTCTACACTGTCCCATCAAACACTCCCAGGGCAGGTACAGCACGGGGTTAGATACAGAGTAAAGCTCCCTCTACACTGTCCCATCAAACACTTCCAGGGCAGGTACAGCACGGGTTAGATACAGAGTAAAGCTGCCTCTACACTGTCCCATCAAACACTCCCAGGGCAGGTACAGCACGGGTTAGATACAGAGTAAAGCTCCCTCTACACTGTCCCCATCAAACACTCCCAGGGCAGGTACAGCACAGGTTAGATACAGAGTAAAGCTCCCTCTACACTGTCCCGTCAAACACTCCCAGGGCAGGTACAGCACGGGGTTAGATACAGAGTAAAGCTCCCTCTACACTGTCCCATCAAACACTCCCAGGGCAGATACAGCACGGCGTTAGATACAGAGTAAAGCTCCCTCTACACTGTCCCATCAAACACTCCCAGGGCAGATACAGCACGGCGTTAGATACAGAGTAAAGCTCCCTCTACACTGTCCCATCAAACACTCCCAGGGCAGGTACAGCACGGGGTTAGATACAGAGTAAAGCTCCCTCTACACTGTCCCATCAAACACTTCCAGGGCAGGTACAGCACGGGTTAGATACAGAGTAAAGCTGCCTCTACACTGTCCCATCAAACACTCCCAGGGCAGGTACAGCACGGGTTAGATACAGAGTAAAGCTCCCTCTACACTGTCCCATCAAACACTCCCAGGACAGGTACAGCACGGGGTTAAAGCTCTATGTTGTAGGATCTTTCCTTTTGATTCTTTTGGCTGCCTGTATCACTCCCATATGCGGTCCATACGTCCCTTTGTTCTGGAGTGCGCCCGTTGCTGCCTCATTGTTCGTTAGAAAGTGCAGGAACGTGAAACGTATGTTTCTGAACGCACCCCCATGCGTGAACCGGTGATGACGCCGCCTGTTTGTTCCTCTTAGGTACGAGGTGATGCAGTGTTGCTGGGCGCAGTCCGAGTCGCGACCATCGGTGAGTGATGTCCACCTCCTGCTGACCTACCTGGTGAGCCAGCGCCCGGGCGCGACGGCGGAGGAGGACAGCTTCGAGAGCCGCTGGAACGCCCTGAAGCCGGCCGGGCGGGCGGCGAGCTTGAGGGGGGCCTTCCCGCTGCTGGAGGGGCTGGGATTCGAAGACGACGGCGGTCTCCACGGCGACTTGGACGACATCCTGACGGTGACCGAGACCAGCCGGGGCCTGAACTTCGAGTACATGTGGGAGCGGGCGCTGTTCGGGCACCAAGCGGGCGAGCGCGCCGCCCCCACCGACCCCTTCCTCGACTCGCGCCCGCCGCCTCCCCCGCCCCCGCGGGGTCTGGAGACGCCGAGCGTGGTGCCGGTGATCAGCGCCAGGAGCCCGTCCGTCTGCGGCGAGTACTACATCCGCCTGGAGGAGTCCAGCGGGCGGCCGCTGGAGGCGGGCTACACCGGCTGCGCCTCGAGCCCCATCTGCCCGTCCGCGCGCCGCCCCCCGAGTCCCGGCCAGCTGGCGCTGCGAGAGCTGCCGGGAATCTGCGGCGCCAAGCCTGGTCTGGCCGCCGAAATCGTGGTGTCGCCGTGCGAGGGCGTGGAAGAGACCTCGCTGGTGGAAGCGGGCGCCTACGCCTTCAACCTCTTCGCCCAAACCCGCCCGGACGGCACGGGCTTGTTCGACGGCCCGAGCGCTCCTTTCGAGGGCGGGCGCGTGGTCTCCCGGGGGCCGCTCGCCGACAGGGTCGAGAGCTGGACGCTGGGCGCGCAGGCGAGAGGGCAGGAGGTGGCCTCGCCCGCCCCGCTCCCGGCCAACCGCCTGCCGCAGCCGCCCGCAGCCGGCGCTGCGCCCCTCCACTGCCCTGTCGCCCCTCCTCCCCCCGGCCCCCCCGATCTCCCGCAACCGGCACCCAAGGAGCCAACCGACAGCGGCTACGACACCGAGAGCGCCCTGTCCCCTGACTTCAGTCTGAAGGAGCCGGCGGTGGCGGAGCTGGAAGCGGAGGGCGAAGACCCCCACGGTCGATCAGCCGCGCCGCCTGGAACCAACGGGCTGCGACCCCTGGGGGAGGGGACGCCCTACCGGGACTCGGCCTACTTCTCCGACCAGGACGGCGAGGCAGAGAGGAGCCAGGAGCCGGTAACCATGGCGGGCGAAGAGGCCGGGAGCGGCGAGAAGCGTTCTGGCCATGATATCCCGCAAAAGGAGGAGGAGGAGGAGGAGGAGGAAGGCAGGAGGAGGATCGAAGAATGGGAGAATCTCAAGAATGACTACCTGACGGGAAGGGGCGAGCGAGGCAGGGGAACGGTGGAGGGAGCAGAGGTCGTGACCCCTGGGCAGGCCGCGGACCCAACCCGCGAACACGACCTCTTCGAACAGGAAGAGCCAACTCAAGAGCTCATCAAACTCCAAGAGCCAATCCCAGACCTCATTGAAAGCCAGGAGCCGATCCAAGATCGCAAGGAAAGCCAAGAGCCAATCCAAGAGCTCATTGAAAGCCAAGAGCCAATCCAAGAGCTCATTGAAAGCCAAGAGCCAATCCGAGAGCTCATTGAAAGCCAAGAGCCAATCCACGATCTCATTGAAAGCCAAGAGCCAATCCAAGAGCTCATTGAAAGCCAAGAGCCAATCCAAGATCTCATTGAAAGCCAAGAGCCAATCCGAGATCTCATTGAAAGCCAAGAGCCAATCCAAGATCTCATTGAAAGCCAAGAGCCAATCCGAGATCTCATTGAAAGCCAAGAGCCAATCCAAGATCTCATTGAAAGCCAAGAGCCAATCCAAGAGCTCATTGAAAGCCAAGAGCCAATCCAAGATTTCATTGAAAGCCAAGAGCCAATCCAAGGTCCCGTTGAACTCCAAGAGCTCATCCAAGATCTCATTGAACGCCAAGTGACAATCCAAGATCCCGTTGAACACCAAGAGACAATCCTAGATCCCGTTGAACACCAAGAGCCAATCCTAGATCCCGTTGAACACCAAGAGCCAATCCAAGACCTCACTGAACTCCAAGAGCCAATCCTAGATCTCATCGAAGACCCACCCCAAGATCTCTTCGAAGAGGCAGCAAGCACCGGCGGGGAGAGGGACAGAGTGGACACGGTGAAGAGGAGACGTGAGGACCCGCACCCCCGGCCAGCGGCGAGGAGCAAGGGGGCAGGAGGCCGGGGGAGGGCGGTGGCCGTGGAGGCCAAGGCCCTGCCGGGGGAGCGGGCGGTCAAGCGGCAGATGGAGAACGGCTTCCTGGTGCAGGTGTGCAAGGAGGAGCTGCTGCACAGCCTACGGGAGGACATCACCCGCAAGGTCCTGTCCACCAGCTGCTACATGACGCCCTACGGGACAGGGCCCAGCGACCGCGGGGCTGCGCGACACGGCACGGAGGCGCAGGCCCCCGGGAGGCTCCGCCACCCCTCCTGCCCTGGCCGCGGAGGACGAGGGCAGGAGCCGGTCAGAGAAGAGCGGAGGGTGGAGGGAGGGGTGGCCGCGGGGAGGAGGCTGCCCCCCGAGGAGCAGGACCCCTGGTCGAGGGAGGTCGGCAGACACGGTGACACCAGAGACGCTCACACCGGCGACGGTGACACCAGGGACGGCCAGATGCTCGCCGAGGAACCCAGAGTCATCAGCCAACCAAACCTCTTCCTGGATTTCTCCACTGTGGCTTCACCGCCCAGTGAGAACATCAAAGGTGAAGAGAAACTCCCTCTCTCTCCCTCTCTCCGACTCCCTGTCCCTCTCTCTCTCTCTCTGTCTCTCTCTCTCCCTCTCTCCGACTCCCTGTCTCTCTCTCTCTCTCTGTCTCTCTCTCTCCCTCTCTCCGACTCCCTGTCTCTCTCTCTCTCTCTGTCTCTCTCTCTCCCTCTCTCCGACTCCCTGTCCCTCTCTCTCTCTCTGTCTCTCTCTCTCCTCTCTCCGACTCCCTGTCCCTCTCTCCCTCTCTCTCTCCCTCTCTCCTACTCCCTGTCTCTCTCTCTCTCTCTGTCTCTCTCTCTCCCTCTCTCCGACTCCCTGTCCCTCTCTCTCTCTCTCTCTCCGTCTCTCTCCCTCTCTCCGACTCCCTGTCCCTCTCTCTCGCTCTGTCTCCCTCTCTCTCTCCGACTCCCTGTCCCTCTCCCTCTGTCACCCTCTCTATCTCTCTCCGACTCCCTGTCTCTCTCTCCCTCTCTCTCTCCCTCTCTCCCTCTCTGACTCCCT
>JASTWF010001732.1:50000-57500 GCA_030390025.1 Squalus acanthias
GATTGATACATGGCTATGGGGAGAGAGTGGAGCAGTGGGATTAGTTTGGGATTGATACAGGGCTATGGGGAGAGAGCGGGGCAGTGGGATTAGTTTGGGATTGATACAGGGCTATGGGGAGAGAGTGGGGCACTGGGATTAGTTTGGGATTGATACAGGGCTATGGGAGAGAGCGGGGCAGTGGGATTAGTTTGGGGATTGAAACAGGGCTATGGGGAGAGAGCGGGGCAGTGGGATTAGTTTGGGGATTGATACAGGGCTATGGGAATGGGGGCAGTGGGATTAGTTTGGGATTGATACAGGGCTATGGGGAGAGAGCGGGGCAGTGGGATTAGTTTAGGGATTGATACAGGGCTATGGGGAGAGAGCGGGGCAGTGGGATTAGTTTGGGATTGATACAGGGCTATGGGGAGAGAGCGGGGCAGTGGGATTAGTTTGGGGATTGATACAGGGCTATGGGGAGAGTGTGGGTCAGTGGGATTAGTTTGGGGATTGATACAGGGCTTTGGGGAGAGAGCAGGGCAGTGGGATTAGTTTGGGGATTGATACAGGGCTATGGGGAGAGAGCGGGGCAGTGGGATTAGTTTGGGGATTGATACAGGGCTATGGGGAGAGAGCAGGGCAGTGGGATTAGTTTGGGATTGATACAGGGCTATGGGGAGAGAGCGGGGCAGTGGGATTAGTTTGGGGATTGATACAGGGCTATGGGGAGAGAGCGGGGCAGTGGGATTAGTTTGGGGATTGATACAGGGCTATGGGGAGAGAGCGGGGCAGTGGGATTAGTTTGGGGATTGATACAGGGCTATGGGGAGAGAGCAGGGCAGTGGGATTAGTTTGGGATTGATACAGGGCTATGGGGAGAGAGCGGGGCAGTGGATTAGTTTGGGGATTGATACAGGGCTATGGGGAGAGAGCGGGGCAGTGGGATTAGTTTGGGGATTGATACAGGGCTATGGGGAGAGAGCGGGCAGTGGGATTAGTTTGGGATTGATACAGGGCTATGGGGAGAGAGCGGGGCAGTGGGATTAGTTTGGGGATTGATACAGGGCTATGGGGAGAGAGCGGGGCAGTGGGATTAGTTTGGGGATTGATACAGGGCTATGGGGAGAGAGCGGGGCAGTGGGATTAGTTTGGGGATTGATACAGGGCTATGGGGAGAGAGCGGGGCAGTGGGATTAGTTTGGGATTGATACAGGGCTATGGGGAGAGAGCGGGGCAGTGGGATTAGTTTGGGATTGATACAGGGCTATGGGGAGAGAGCGGGGCAGTGGGATTAGTTTGGGGATTGATACAGGGCTATGGGGAGAGAGCGGGGCAGTGGGATTAGTTTGGGGATTGATACAGGGCTATGGGGAGAGAGCGGGGCAGTGGGATTAGTTTGGGATTGATACAGGGCTATGGGGAGAGAGCGGGGCAGTGGATTAGTTTGGGATTGATGCAGGGCTATGGGGAGATAGCGGGGCAGTGGGATTAGTTTGGGGATTGATACAGGGCTATAGGGAGAGAGCGGGGCAGTGGGATTAGTTTGGGGATTGATACAGGGCTATGGGGAGAGAGCGGGGCAGTGGGATTAGTTTGGGGATTGATACAGGGCTATGGGGAGAGAGCGGGGCAGTGGGATTAGTTTGGGATTGATACAGGGCTATGTGGAGAGAGCAGGGCAGTGGGATTCGTTTGGGGATTGATACAGGGCTATGGGGAGAGCGGGGCAGTGGGATTAGTTTGGGATTGATACAGGGCTATGAGGAGAGAGTGGGGCAGTGGGATTAGTTTGGGGATTGATACAGGACTATGGGGAGAGAGCGGGGCAGTGGGATTAGTTTGGGGATTGATACAGGGCTATGGGGAGAGAGCGGGGCAGTGGGATTAGTTTGGGGATTGATACAGGGCTATGTGGAGAGAGCAGGGCAGTGGGATTCGTTTGGGGATTGATACAGGGCTATGGGGAGAGCGGGGCAGTGGGATTAGTTTGGGGATTGATACAGGGCTATGGGGTAGAGAGCGGGGCAGTGGGATTAGTTTGGGGATTGATACAGGGCTATGGGGAGAGAGCGGGGCAGTGGGTTAGTTTGGGGATTGATACAGGGCTATCGGGAGAGCGGGGCAGTGGGATTAGTTTGGGGATTGATACAGGGCTATGGGGAGAGAGCGGGGCAGTGGGATTAGTTTGGGGATTGATACAGGGCTATGGGGAGAGAGCGGGACAGTGGGATTAGTTTGGGGATTGATACAGGGCTATGGGGAGAGAGCGGGGCAGTGGGATTAGTTTGGGGATTGATACAGGGCTATGGGGAGAGAGCGGGCAGTGGGATTAGTTTGGGGATTGATACAGGGCTATGGGGAGAGAGCGGGGCAGTGGGATTAGCTTGGGGATTGATACAGGGCAATGGGGAGAGAGCGGGGCAGTGGGATTAGTTTGGGGATTGATACAGGGCTATGGGGAGAGAGCGGGGCAGTGGGATTAGTTTGGGGATTGACACAGCGCTGTCGGGAGAGAGCGGGGCAGTGGGATAAGTTTGGGGATTGATACAGGGCTATGGGGAGAGAGCGGGGCAGTGGGATTAGTTTGGGGATTGATACAGGGCTATGGGGAGAGAGCAGGGCAGTGGGATTAGTTTGGGGATTGATACAGGGCTATGGGGAGAGAGCGGGGCAGTGGGATTAGTTTGGGGATTGATACAGGGCTATGGGGAGAGAGCGGGGCAGTGGGATTAGCTTGGGGATTGATACAGGGCTATGGGGAGAGAGCGGGGCAGTGGGATTAGTTTGGGATTGATACAGGGCTATGGGAGAGAGCAGGGCAGTGGGATTAGTTTGGGGATTGATACAGGGCTATGGGGAGAGAGCGGGGCAGTGGGATTAGTTTGGGATTGATACAGGGCTATGGGGAGAGAGCGGGGCAGTGGGATTAGTTTGGGGATTGATACAGGGCTATGGGGAGAGAGCGGGGCAGTGGGATTAGCTTGGGGATTGATACAGGGCTATGGGGAGAGAGCGGGGCAGTGGGATTAGCTTGGGGATTGATACAGGGCTATGGGGAGAAGCGGGGCAGTGGGATTAGTTTGGGGATTGATACAGGGCTATGGGGAGAGAGCGGGGCAGTGGGATTAGCTTGGGGATTGATACAGGGCTATGGGGAGAGAGCGGGGCAGTGGGATTAGTTTGGGGATTGATACAGGGCTATGGGGAGAGAGCGGGGCAGTGGGATTAGTTTGGGGATTGATACAGGGCTATGGGGAGAGAGCGGGGCAGTGAGATTAGTTTGGGATTGATACAGGGCTATGGGGAGAGAGCGGGGCAGTGGGATTAGTTTGGGATTGATACAGGGCTATGGGGAGAGAGCGGGGCAGTGGGATTAGTTTGGGATTGATACAGGGCTATGGGGAGAGAGCGGGGCAGTGGGATTAGTTTGGGGATTGATACAGGGCTATGGGGAGAGAGCGGGGCAGTGGGATTAGTTTGGGGATTGATACAGGGCTATGGGGAGAGAGCGGGGCAGTGGGATTAGTTTGGGGATTGATACAGGGCTATGGGGAGAGAGCAGGGGCAGTGGGATTAGTTTGGGGATTGATACAGGGCTATGGGGAGAGAGCGGGGCAGTGGGATTAGTTTGGGGATTGATACAGGGCTATGGGGAGAGAGGTGGGCAGTAGGATTAGTTTGGGGATTGATACAGGGCTATGGGGAGAGAGCGGAGCAGTCGGAGTAGTTTGGGGATTGATACAGGGCTATGGGGAGAGAGCAGGGCAGTGGGATTAGTTTGGGGATTGATACAGGGCTATGGGGAGAGAGCGGGGCAGTGGGATTAGTTTGGGGATTGATACAGGGCTATGGGGAGAGAGCGGGGCAGTGGGAATAGTTTGGGATAGATACAGGGCTATGGGGAGAGAGCGGGGCAGTGGGATTAGTTTGGGGATTGATACAGGGCTATGGGGAGAGAGCGGGGCAGTGGGATTAGTTTGGGGATTGATACAGGGCTATGGGGAGTGCGCGGGGCAGTGGGATTAGTTTGGGGATTGATCCAGGGCTCTGGGGAGAGAGCGGGGCAGTGGGATTAGTTTGGGATTGATACAGCGCTATGAGTGGAGAGCAGGGCAGTGGGATTAGTTTGGGGATTGATACAGGGCTATGGGGAGTGAGCGGGGCAGTGGGATTAGTTTGGGGATTGATACAGGGCTATGAGGAGAGAGCGGGGCAGTGGGATTAGTTTGGCGATTGATACAGGGCTATGGGGAGAGAGCGGGGCAGTGGGATTAGCTTGGGGATTGATACAGGGCTATGGGGAGAGAGCGGGGCAGTGGGATTAGTTTGGGGATTGATACAGGGCTATGGGGAGAGAGCGGGGCAGTGGGATTAGTTTGGGGATTGATACAGGGCTATGGGGAGAGAGCGGGCAGTGGGATTAGTTTGGAGATTGATACAGGGCTATGGGGAGAGAGCGGGGCAGTGGGATTAGTTTGGGGATTGATACAGGGCTATGGGGAGAGAGCGGGACAGTGGGATTAGTTTGGGATTGATACAGGGCTATGGGGAGAGAGCGGGACAGTGGGATTAGTTTGGGGATTGATACAGGGCTATGGGGAGAGAGCGGGGCAGTGGGATTAGATTGGGATTGATGCAGGGCTATGGGGAGAGAGCGGGGCAGTGGAATTAGTTTGGGATTGATGCAGGGCTATGGGGAGATAGCGGGACAGTGGGATTAGTTTGGGGATTGATACAGTGCTATGGGGAGAGAGCGGGGCAGTGGGATTAGTTCGGGGATTGATACCGGGCTATAGGGAGAGAGCGGGGCAGTGGGATTAGTTTGGGGATTGATACAGGGCTATGGGGAGAGAGCGGGGCAGTGGAATTATTTTGGGGATTGATACAGGGCTATGGGGAGAGAGCGGGGCAGTGGGATTAGTTTGGGGATTGATACAGGGCTATGTGGAGAGAGCGGGGCAGTGGGATTAGCTTGGGGATTGATACAGGGCAATGGGGAGAGAGCGGGGCAGTGGGATTAGTTTGGGGATTGATACAGGGCTATGGGGAGAGAGCGGGTCAGTGGGATTAGTTTGGGGATTGACACAGCGCTGTCGGGAGAGAGCGGGGCAGTGGGATAAGTTTGGGGATTGATATATGGCTATGGGGAGAGAGCGGGGCAGTGGGATTAGTTTGGGGATTGATACAGGGCTATGGGGAGAGAGCAGGGCAGTGGGATTAGTTTGGGATTGATACAGGGCTATGGGGAGAGAGCGGGGCAGTGGGATTAGTTTGGGGATTGCTACAGGGCTATGGGGAGAGAGCGGGGCAGTGGGATTAGCTTGGGGATTGATACAGGGCTATGGGGAGAGAGCGGGGCAGTGGGATTAGTTTGGGATTGATACAGGGCTATATGGAGAGAGCAGGGCAGTGGGATTAGTTTGGGGATTGATACAGGGCTATGGGGAGAGAGCGGGGCAGTGGGATTAGTTTGGGATTGATACAGGGCTATGGGGAGAGAGCAGGGCAGTGGGATTAGTTTGGGGATTGATACAGGGCTATGGGGAGAGAGCGGGGCAGTGGGATTAGCTTGGGGATTGATACAGGGCTATGGGGAGAGAGCGGGGCAGTGGGATTAGCTTGGGGATTGATACAGGGCTATGGGGAGAGAGCGGGGCAGTGGGATTAGTTTGGGGATTGATACAGGGCTATGGGGAGAGAGCGGGGCAGTGGGATTAGCTTGGGGATTGATACAGGGCTATGGGGAGAGAGCGGGGCAGTGGGATTAGTTTGGGGATTGATACAGGGCTATGGGGAGAGAGCGGGGCAGTGGGATTAGTTTGGGATTGATACAGGGCTATGGGGAGAGAGCGGGGCAGTGGGATTAGCTTGGGGATTGATACAGGGCTATGGGGAGAGAGCGGGGCAGTGGGATTAGTTTGGGATTGATACAGGGCTATGGGGAGAGAGCAGGGCAGTGGGATTAGTTTGGGGATTGATACAGGGCTATGGGGAGAGAGCGGGGCAGTGGGATTAGTTTGGGGATTGATACAGGGCTATGGGGAGAGAGCGGGGCAGTGGGATTAGCTTGGGGATTGATACAGGGCTATGGGGAGAGAGCGGGGCAGTGGGATTAGTTTGGGGATTGATACAGGGCTATGGGGAGAGAGCGGGGCAGTGGGATTAGTTTGGGGATTGATACAGGGCTATGGGGAGAGAGCGTGGCAGTGGGATTAGTTTGGGGATTGATACAGGGCTATGGGGAGAGAGCGGGGCAGTGGGATTAGTTTGGGGATTGATACAGGGCTATGGGGAGAGAGCGGGGCAGTGGGTTTAGTTTGGGGATTGATACAGGGCTCTGGGGAGAGAGCGGGGCAGTGGGATTAGTTTGGGGATTGATACAGGGCTATGGGGACAGAGCGGGGCAGTGGGATTAGTTTGGGGATTGATACAGGGCTATGGGGAGAGAGCGGGGCAGTGGGATTAGCTTGGGGATTGATACAGGGCTATGGGGAGAGAGCGGGGCAGTGGGATTAGTTTGGGGATTGATACAGGGCTATGGGGAGAGAGCGGGGCAGTGGGATTAGTTTGGGGATTGATACAGGGCTATGGGGAGAGAGCGGGGCATTGGGATTAGCTTGGGGATTGATACAGGGCTATGGGGAGAGAGCGGGGCAGTGGGATTAGTTTGGGGATTGATACAGGGCTATGGGGAGAGAGCGGGGCAGTGGGATTAGTTTGGGGATTGATACAGGGCTATGGGGAGAGAGCGGGGCAGTGGGATTAGCTTGGGGATTGATACAGGGCTAAGGGGAGAGAGCGGGGCAGTGGGATTAGTTTGGGGATTGATACAGGGCTATGGGGAGAGAGCGGGGCAGTGGGATTAGTTTGGGATTGATACAGGGCTATGGGGAGAGAGCAGGGCAGTGGGATTAGTTTGGGGATTGATACAGGGCTATGGGGAGAGAGCGGGGCAGTGGGATTAGTTTGGGGATTGATACAGGGCTATGGGGAGAGAGCGGGTCAGTGGGATTAGCTTGGGGATTGATACAGGGCTATGGGGAGAGAGCGGGGCAGTGGGATTAGTTTGGGGATTGATACAGGGCTATGGGGAGAGAGCGGGGCAGTGGGATTAGTTTGGGGATTGATACAGGGCTATGGGGAGAGAGTGTGGCAGTGGGATTAGTTTGGGGATTGATACAGGGCTATTTGGAGAGAGCGGGGCAGTGGGATTAGATTGGGATTGATGCAGGGCTATGGGGAGAGAGCGGGGCAGTGGAATTAGTTTGGGGATTGATACAGGGCTATTTGGAGAGAGCGGAGCAGTGGGATTAGATTGGGATTGATGCAGGGCTATGGGGAGAGAGCGGGGCAGTGGAATTAGTTTGGGATTGATGCAGGGCTATGGGGAGAGAGCGGGGCAGTGGGATTAGTTTGGGGATTGATACAGGGCTATTTGGAGAGAGCGGGGCAGTGGGATTAGATTGGGATTGATGCAGGGCTATGGGGAGAGAGCGGGGCAGTGGGATTAGTTTGGGG
>JASTWF010001733.1:0-62297 GCA_030390025.1 Squalus acanthias
GGTCGCGGTTCACTCCGACTCTCAGTTACTCCCGGTTTCGGGCCCCGATCCGCGGCTCAAAACTTTTCCCAAACTTCACCTGAAACTTTTTAACTGGGAGCTTCAGTGCGCATGCGCTCGACTAGCACAGGGAACAGCCTCCCAGCCAGCCGAAACCAGCACCATCTGACTAATCCAGCCGAAACCAGCACCAGGCAGCCTAACCTAGCAGAAACCAGCACCATCTGACTAATCCAGCCGAAACCAGCACCAGGCAGCCTAACCTAGCAGAAACCAGCACCAGGCTGCCTAATCCAGCAGAAACCAGCACCAGGCTGCCTAATCCAGCAGAAAACAGCACCAGGTAGCCTAATCCGGCAGAAACCAGCACCAGGCTGCCTAATCCAGCAGAAATCAACACCAGGCAGCCTAACCCAGCAGAAATCAGCACCAGGCTGCCTAATCCAGCAGAAACCAGCACCAGGCAGCCTAATCCAGCAGAAACCAGCACCAGGTAGCCTAATCCAGCAGAAACCAGCACCAGGCAGCCTAACCTAGCAGAAACCAGCACCAGGCTGCCTAATCCATCAGAAACCAGCACCAGGCTGCTTAATCCAACAGAAACCAGCACCAGGCTGCCTAATCCAGCAGAAACCAGCACCAGGCTGCCTAATCCAGCAGAAACCAGCACCAGGCAGCCTAATTCAGCAGAAACCAGCACCAGGCAGCCTAATCCAGCAGAAACCAGCACCAGGCAGCCTAACCCAGCAGAAACCAGCACCAGGCAGCCTAAACCAGCAGAAACCAGCACCAGGTAGCCTAATCCAACAGAAACCAGCACCAGGCAGCCTAATCCAACAGAAACCAGCACCAGGCAGCCTAAACCAGCAGAAACCAGCACCAGGCAGCCTAATCCAACAGAAACCAGCACCAGGCAGCCTAATCCAACAGAAACCAGCACCAGGCAGCCTAAACCATCAGAAACCAGCACCAGGCAGCCTAATCCAGCAGAAACCAGTACCAGGCTGCCTAATCCAGCAGAAACCAGCACCAGGCAGCATAACCCAGCAGAAACCAGCACCAGGCAGCATAACCCGGCAGAAACCAGCACCAGGCAGCATAACCCAGCAGAAACCAGCACCAGGCAGCCTAATCCAGCAGAAACCAGCACCATCTGACTAATCCTACAGAAACCAGCACCAGGCTGCCTAATCCAGCAGAAAACAGCACCAGGCTGCCTAATCCAGCAGAAACCAGCACCAGGCTGCCTAATACAACAGAAACCAGCACCAGGCTGCCTAATCCAGCAGAAACCAGCACCAGGCTGCCTAATCCAGCAGAAACCAGCACCAGGCTGCCTAATCCAGCAGAAACCAGCACCAGGCAGCCTAATCCAGCAGAAACCAGCACCAGGCTGCCTAATCCATCAGAAACCAGCACCAGGCAGCCTAATTCAGCAGAAACCAGCACCAGGCAGCCTAATCCAGCAGAAACCAGCACCAGGCAGCCTAACCGAGCAGAAACCAACACCAGGCAGCCTAACCCAGCAGAAATCAGCACCAGGCTGCCTAATCCAGCAGAAACCAGCACCAGGCAGCCTAATCCAGCAGAAACCAGCACAAGGTAGCCTAATCCAGCAGAAACCAGCACCAGGCAGCCTAACCTAGCAGAAACCAGCACCAGGCAGCCTAATCCAGCAGAAACCAGCACCAGGCAGCTGAATCCAGCAGAAACCAGCACCAGGCAGCCTAACCCAGCAGAAACCAGCACCAGGCAGTCTAATCCAGCAGAAACCAGCACAAGGCTGCCTAATTCAGTAGAAACTAGCACCAGGCAGCCAAACCCAGCAGAACCCAACAGCAGGCAGCAGAACCCAGCACCAGGCAGCCGAATCCAGCAGAAACCAGCACCAGGCAGCCTAATCCAACAGAAACCAGCACTAGGCAGCCTAATCCAGCAGAAACCAGCACCAGGCAGCCTAACCAAGCATAAACCAGCACCAGGCAGCCTAATCCAGCAGAAACCAGCACCAGGCAGCCTAATCCAGCAGAAACCAGCACCAGGCAGCCTAATCCAACAGAAACCAGCACCAGGCTGCCTAATCCAGCAGAAACCAGCACCAGGCAGCCTAATCCATCAGAAACCAGCACCAGGCTGCCTAATCCAACAGAAACCAGCACCAGGCTGCCTAATCCAGCAGAAACCAGCACCAGGCTGCCTAATCCAGCAGAAACCAGCACCAGGCAGCCTAATCCCGCAGAAACCAGCACCAGGCAGCCGAATCCAGCAGGAACAAGCAACAGGCAGCCTAATCCAGCAGAAACCAGCACCAGGCAACCTAATCCAACAGAAACCAGCACCAGGCTGCCTAATCCAACAGAAACCAGCACCAGGCTGCCTAATCCAGCAGAAACCAGCACCAGGCAGCCTAATCCGGCAGAAACCAACACCAGGCTGCCTAATCCAACGGAAACCAGCACCAGGCTGCCTAATCCATCAGAAACCAGCACCAGGCAGCCTAATCCAGCCGAAACCAGCACCAGGCTGCCTAATCCAGCAGAATCCAGCACCAGGCTGCCTAATCCATCAGAAAACAGCACCAGGCTGCCTAATCCAACAGAAACCAGCACCAGGCTGCCTAATCCATGAGAAACCAGCACCAGGCAGCCTAAACCAGCAGAAACCAGCACCAGGCAGCCTAGTCCATCAGAAACCAGCACCAGGCAGCCTAATCCAGCAGAAACCAGCACCAGGCAGCATAACCCAGCAGAAACCAGCACCAGGCAGCCTAATCCAGCAGAAACCAGCACCATTGACTAATCCAGCAGAAACCAGCACCAGGCTGCCTAATCCAGCAGAAAACAGCACCAGGCTGCCTAATCCAGCAGAAACCAGCACCAGGCTGGTTAATCCAACAGAAACCAGCACCAGGCTGCCTAATCCAGCAGAAAACAGCACCAGGCTGCCTAATCCAACAGAAACCAGCACCAGGATGCCTAATCCAGCAGAAACCAGCACCAGGCAGCCTAATCCAGCAGAAACCAGCAGCAGGCAGCCTAAACCAGCAGAAACCAGCACCAGGCAGCCTAGTCCATCAGAAACCAGCACCAGGCAGCCTAATCCAGCAGAAACCAGCACCAGGCAGCATAACCCAGCAGAAACCAGCACCAGGCAGCCTAACACAGCAGAAACCAGCACCATCTGACTAATCCAGCAGAAACCAGCACCAGGCTGCCTAATCCATCAGAAAACAGCACCAGGCTGCCTAATCCAGCAGAAACCAGCACCAGGCTGCTTAATACAACAGAAACCAGCACCAGGCTGCCTAATCCAGCAGAAACCAGCACCAGGCTGCCTAATCCAGCAGAAACCAGCACCAGGCTGCTTAATCCAACAGAAACCAGCACCAGGCTGCCTAATCCAGCAGAAACCAGCACCAGGCTGCCTAATCCAGCAGAAACCAGCACCAGGCAGCCTAATCCAGCAGAATCCAGCACCAGGCTGCCTAATCCAGCAGAAACCAGCACCAGGCAGCCTAATTCAGCAGAAACCAGCACCAGGCAGCCTAATCCAGCAGAAACCAGCACCAGGCAGCCTAACCCAGCAGAAACCAACACCAGGCAGCCTAACCCAGCAGAAATCAGCACCAGGCTGCCTAATCCAGCAGAAACCAGCACCAGGCAGCCTAATCCAGCAGAAACCAGCACCAGGTAGCCTAATCCAGCAGAAACCAGCACCAGGCAGCCTAACCTAGCAGAAACCAGCACCAGGCTGCCTAATCCAGCAGAAACCAGCACCAGGCTGCTTAATCCAACAGAAACCAGCACCAGGCTGCCTAATCCAGCAGAAACAAGCACCAGGCTGCCTAATCCAGCAGAAACCAGCATCAGGCAGCCTAATTCAGCAGAAACCAGCACCAGGCAGCCTAATCCAGCAGAAACCAGCACCAGGCAGCCTAACCCAGCAGAAACCAGCACCAGGCATCCTAAACCAGCAGAAACCAGCACCAGGTAGCCTAATCCAACAGAAACCAGCACCAGGCAGCCTAATCCAACAGAAACCAGCACCAGGCAGCCTAAACCAGCAGAAACCAGCACCAGGCAGCCTAATCCAACAGAAACCAGCACCAGGCAGCATAACCCAGCAGAAACCAGCACCAGGCAGCATAACCCGGCAGAAACCAGCACCAGGCAGCCTAATCCAGCAGAAACCAGCACCATTTGACTAATCCAGCAGAAACCAGCACCAGGCTGCCTAATCCAGCAGAAAACAGCACCAGGCTGCCTAATCCAGCAGAAACCAGCACCAGGCTGGTTAATCTAACAGAAACCAGCACCAGGCTGCCTAATCCATCAGAAAACAGCACCAGGCTGCCTAATCCAACAGAAACCAGCACCAGGCTGCCTAATCCAGCAGAAACCAGCAACAGGCAGCCTAAACCAGCAGAAACCAGCACCAGGCAGCCTATTCCAGCAGAAACCAGCACCAGGCAGCATAACCCAGCAGAAACCAGCACCAGGCAGCCTAATCCAGCAGAAACCAGCACCATCTGACTAATCCTGCAGAAACCAGCACCAGGCTGCCTAATCCAGCAGAAAACAGCACCAGGCTGCCTAATCCAGCAGAAACCAGCACCAGGCTGCTTAATACAACAGAAACCAGCACCAGGCTGCCTAATCCAGCAGAAACCAGCACCAGGCTGCCTAATCCAGCAGAAACCAGCACCAGGCTGCGTAATCCAACAGAAACCAGCACCAGGCTGCCTAATCCAACAGAAACCAGCACCAGGCTGCCTAATCCAGCAGAAACCAGCACCAGGCTGCCTAATCCAGCAGAAACCAGCACCAGGCAGCCTAATCCAGCAGAACCCAGCACCAGGCTGCCTAATCCAGCAGAAACCAGCACCAGGCAGCCTAACCCAGCAGAAACCAGCACCAGGCAGCCTAATCCAGCAGAAACCAGCACCAGGCAGCCTAACCCAGCAGAAACCAACACCAGGCAGCCTAACCCAGCAGAAATCAGCACCAGGCTGCCTAATCCAGCAGAAACCAGCACCAGGCAGCCTAATCCAGCAGAAACCAGCACAAGGTAGCCTAATCCAGCAGAAACCAGCACCAGGCAGCCTAACCTAGCAGAAACCAGCACCAGGAAGCCTAATCCAGCAGAAACCAGCACCAGGCAGCTGAATCCAGCAGAAACCAGCACCAGGCAGCCTAACCCAGCAGAAACCAGCACCAGGCAGTCTAATCCAGCAGAAACCAGCACAAGGCTGCCTAATTCAGTAGAAACTAGCACCAGGCAGCCAAACCCAGCAGAACCCAACAGCAGGCAGCAGAACCCAGCACCAGGCAGCCGAATCCAGCAGAAACCAGCACCAGGCAGCCTAATCCAACAGAAACCAGCACTAGGCAGCCTAATCCAGCAGAAACCAGCACCAGGCAGCCTAATCCGGCAGAAACCAGCACCAGGCAGCCTAATCCAGCAGAAACCAGCACCAGGCAGCCTAATCCAGCAGAAACCAGCACCAGGCTCCCTAATCCAGCAGAAACCAGCACCAGGCAGCCAAACCCAGCAGAACCCAGCAGCAGGCAGCAGAACCCAGCACCAGGCAGCCTAATCCAGCAGAAACCAGCACCAGGCAGCCTAACCCAGCAGAAACCAGCACCAGGCAGCCTAACCCAGCAGAAATCAGCACCAGGCTGCCTAATCCAGCAGAAACCAGCACCAGGCAGCCTAATCCAGCAGAAACCAGCACCAGGCAGCTGAATCCAGCAGAAACCAGCACCAGGCAGCCTAACCCAGCAGAAACCAGCACCAGGCAGTCTAATCCAGCAGAAACCAGCACAAGGCTGCCTAATTCAGTAGAAACTAGCACCAGGCAGCCAAACCCAGCAGAACCCAACAGCAGGCAGCAGAACCCAGCACCAGGCAGCCGAATCCAGCAGAAACCAGCACCAGGCAGCCTAATCCAACAGAAACCAGCACTAGGCAGCCTAATCCAGCAGAAACCAGCACCAGGCAGCCTAACCAAGCAGAAACCAGCACCAGGCAGCCTAATCCAGCAGAAACCAGCACCAGGCAGCCTAATCCAGCAGAAACCAGCACCAGGCAGCCTAATCCAACAGAAACCAGCACCAGGCAGCCGAATCCAGCAGAAACCAGCACCAGGCAGCCTAATCCAGCAGAAACCAGCACAAGGTAGCCTAATCCAGCAGAAACCAGCACCAGGCAGCCTAACCTAGCAGAAACCAGCACCAGGAAGCCTAATCCAGCAGAAACCAGCACCAGGCAGCTGAATCCAGCAGAAACCAGCACCAGGCAGCCTAACCCAGCAGAAACCAGCACCAGGCAGTCTAATCCAGCAGAAACCAGCACAAGGCTGCCTAATTCAGTAGAAACTAGCACCAGGCAGCCAAACCCAGCAGAACCCAACAGCAGGCAGCAGAACCCAGCACCAGGCAGCCGAATCCAGCAGAAACCAGCACCAGGCAGCCTAATCCAACAGAAACCAGCACTAGGCAGCCTAATCCAGCAGAAACCAGCACCAGGCAGCCTAATCCGGCAGAAACCAGCACCAGGCAGCCTAATCCAGCAGAAACCAGCACCAGGCAGCCTAATCCAGCAGAAACCAGCACCAGGCTCCCTAATCCAGCAGAAACCAGCACCAGGCAGCCAAACCCAGCAGAACCCAGCAGCAGGCAGCAGAACCCAGCACCAGGCAGCCTAATCCAGCAGAAACCAGCACCAGGCAGCCTAACCCAGCAGAAACCAGCACCAGGCAGCCTAACCCAGCAGAAATCAGCACCAGGCTGCCTAATCCAGCAGAAACCAGCACCAGGCAGCCTAATCCAGCAGAAACCAGCACCAGGCAGCTGAATCCAGCAGAAACCAGCACCAGGCAGCCTAACCCAGCAGAAACCAGCACCAGGCAGTCTAATCCAGCAGAAACCAGCACAAGGCTGCCTAATTCAGTAGAAACTAGCACCAGGCAGCCAAACCCAGCAGAACCCAACAGCAGGCAGCAGAACCCAGCACCAGGCAGCCGAATCCAGCAGAAACCAGCACCAGGCAGCCTAATCCAACAGAAACCAGCACTAGGCAGCCTAATCCAGCAGAAACCAGCACCAGGCAGCCTAACCAAGCAGAAACCAGCACCAGGCAGCCTAATCCAGCAGAAACCAGCACCAGGCAGCCTAATCCAGCAGAAACCAGCACCAGGCTGCCTAATCCAACAGAAACCAGCATCAGGCAGCCGAATCCAGCAGAAACCAGCACCAGGCTGCCTAATCCAGCAAAAACCAGCACCAGGCTGCCTAATCCAACAGAAACCAGCACCAGGCTGCCTAATCCAGCAGAAACCAGCACCAGGCTGCCTAATCCAGCAGAAACCAGCACCAGGCAGCCTAACCCAGCAGAAACCAGCACCAGGCAGCCGAATCCAGCAGGAACCAGCACCAGGCAGCCTAATCCAGCAGAAACCAGCACCAGGCAACCTAATCCAACAGAAACCAGCACCAGGCAGCCTAATCCAACAGAAACCAGCACCAGGCTGCCTAATCCAGCAGAAACCAGCACCAGGCAGCCTAATCCGGCAGAAACCAACACCAGGCTGCCTAATCCATTGAGAAACCAGCACCAGGCAGCCTAATTCAGCAGAACCCAGCACCAGGCAGCCTAATCCAGCAGAAACCAGCACCAGGCTCCCTAATCCAGCAGAAACCAGCACCAGGCAGCCAAACCCAGCAGAACCCAGCAGCAGGCAGCAGAACCCAGCACCAGGCAGCCTAATCCAGCAGAAACCAGCACCAGGCTGCCTAACTCAGCAGAAACCAGCACCAGGGAGCCTAAACCAGCAGAAACCAGCACCAGGCAGCCTAATCCAGCAGAAACCAGCACCAGGCAGCCTAATTCAGCAGAAAACAGCACCAGGCAGCCAAACCCAGCAGAACCCAGCACCAGGCAGCCTAACCCAGCAGAAACCAGCACCAGGCAGCGTAATCCAGCAGAAACCAGCACCAGCTAGTCTAATCCAGCAGAAACCAGTACCAGGCAGCCTAATCCAGCAGAAACCAGCACCAGGCAACCAACCGCAGCAGAAACCAGCACCAGGCAGCCTAATCCAGCAGATACCAACACCAGGCAGCCTAACCCAGCACAAACCAGCCCCAGGCAGCGTAATCCAGCAGAAACCAGCACCAGGCAGCCTAATCCAGCAGAGACCAGCACCAGGCAGCCTAATCAGCAGAAACCAGCACCAGGCAGCCTAATCCAGCAGAAACCAACACCAGGCAGCATAACGCAGCAGAAACCAGCACCAGGCAGCCTAACCAAGCAGAAACCAGCACCAGGCAGCCTAACCAAGCAGAAACCAGCACCAGGCAGCATAACCCAGCAGAAACCAGCACCAGGCAGCATAACCCGGCAGAAACAAGCACCAGGCAGCGTAATCCAGCAGAAACTAGCACCAGGCTGCCTAATCCAGCAGAAACCAGCACCAGGCTGCCTAATCCAGCAGAAACCAGCACCAGGCTGCCTAATCCATCAGAAAACAGCACCAGGCTGCCTAATCCAACAGAAACCAGTACCAGGCTGCCTAATCCAGCAGAAACCAGCACCAGGCAGCCTAATCCAGCAGAAACCAGCACCAGGCTGCCTAATCCAGCAGAAACAGCAGCAGGCAGCCTAAACCAGCAGAAACGAGCACCAGGCAGCCTAGTCCATCAGAAACCAGCACCAGGCAGCCTAATCCAGCAGAAACCAGCACCAGGCAGCATAACCCAGCAGAAACCAGCACCAGGCAGCCTAATCCAGCAGAAACCAGCACCATCTGACTAATCCAGCAGAAACCAGCACCAGGCTGCCTAATCCAGCAGAAAACAGCACCAGGCTGCCTAATCCAGCAGAAACCAGCACCAGGCTGGTTAATCTAACAGAAACCAGTACCAGGCTGCCTAATCCATCAGAAAACAGCACCAGGCTGCCTAATCCAACAGAAACCAGCACCAGGCTGCCTAATCCAGCAGAAAACAGCAGCAGGCAGCCTAAACCAGCAGAAACCAGCACCAGGCAGCCTAGTCCATCAGAAACCAGCACCAGGCAGCCTAATCCAGCAGAAACCAGCACCAGGCAGCATAACCCAGCAGAAACCAGCACCAGGCAGCCTAATCCAGCAGAAACCAGCACCATCTGACTAATCCTGCAGAAACCAGCACCAGGCTGCCTAATCCAGAAGAAAACAGCACCAGGCTGCCTAATCCAGCAGAAACCAGCACCAGGCTGCTTAATACAACAGAAACCAGCACCAGGCTGCCTAATCCAGCAGAAACCAGCACCAGGCTGCCTAATCCAGCAGAAACCAGCACCAGGCTGCGTAATCCAACAGAAACCAGCACCAGGCTGCCTAATCCAACAGAAACCAGCACCAGGCTGCCTAATCCAGCAGAAACCAGCACCAGGCTGCCTAATCCAGCAGAAACCAGCACCAGGCAGCCTAATCCAGCAGAAACCAGCACAAGGTAGCCTAATCCAGCAGAAACCAGCACCAGGCAGCCTAACCTAGCAGAAACCAGCACCAGGAAGCCTAATCCAGCAGAAACCAGCACCAGGCAGCTGAATCCAGCAGAAACCAGCACCAGGCAGCCTAACCCAGCAGAAACCAGCACCAGGCAGTCTAATCCAGCAGAAACCAGCACAAGTTGCCTAATTCAGTAGAAACTAGCACCAGGCAGCCAAACCCAGCAGAACCCAACAGCAGGCAGCAGAACCCAGCACCAGGCAGCCGAATCCAGCAGAAACCAGCACCAGGCAGCCTAATCCAACAGAAACCAGCACTAGGCAGCCTAATCCAGCAGAAACCAGCACCAGGCAGCCTAATCCGGCAGAAACCAGCACCAGGCAGCCTAATCCAGCAGAAACCAGCACCAGGCAGCCTAATCCAGCAGAAACCAGCACCAGGCTCCCTAATCCAGCAGAAACCAGCACCAGGCAGCCAAACCCAGCAGAACCCAGCAGCAGGCAGCAGAACCCAGCACCAGGCAGCCTAATCCAGCAGAAACCAGCACCAGGCAGCCTAACCCAGCAGAAACCAGCACCAGGCAGCCTAACCCAGCAGAAATCAGCACCAGGCTGCCTAATCCAGCAGAAACCAGCACCAGGCAGCCTAATCCAGCAGAAACCAGCACCAGGCAGCTGAATCCAGCAGAAACCAGCACCAGGCAGCCCAACCCAGCAGAAACCAGCACCAGGCAGTCTAATCCAGCAGAAACCAGCACAAGGCTGCCTAATTCAGTAGAAACTAGCACCAGGCAGCCAAACCCAGCAGAACCCAACAGCAGGCAGCAGAACCCAGCACCAGGCAGCCGAATCCAGCAGAAACCAGCACCAGGCAGCCTAATCCAACAGAAACCAGCACTAGGCAGCCTAATCCAGCAGAAACCAGCACCAGGCAGCCTAAGCAAGCAGAAACCAGCACCAGGCAGCCTAATCCAGCAGAAACCAGCACCAGGCAGCCTAATCCAGCAGAAACCAGCACCAGGCAGCCTAATCCAACAGAAACCAGCACCAGGCAGCCGAATCCAGCAGAAACCAGCACCAGGCAGCCTAATCCAGCAGAAACCAGCACCAGGCTGCCTAATCCAACAGAAACCAGCACCAGGCTGCCTAATCCAGCAGAAACCAGCACCAGGCTGCCTAATCCAGCAGAAACCAGCACCAGGCAGCCTAACCCAGCAGAAACCAGCACCAGGCAGCCGAATCCAGCAGGAACCAGCACCAGGCAGCCTAATCCAGCAGAAACCAGCACCAGGCAACCTAATCCAACAGAAACCAGCACCAGGCAGCCTAATCCAACAGAAACCAGCACCAGGCTGCCTAATCCAGCAGAAACCAGCACCAGGCAGCCTAATCCGGCAGAAACCAACACCAGGCTGCCTAATCCATCAGAAACCAGCACCAGGCAGCCTAATTCAGCAGAACCCAGCACCAGGTAGCCTAATCCAGCAGAAACCAGCACCAGGCTCCCTAATCCAGCAGAAACCAGCACCAGGCAGCCAAGCCCAGCAGAACCCAGCAGCAGGCAGCAGAACCCAGCACCAGGCAGCCTAATCCAGCAGAAACCAGCACCAGGCTGCCTAACTCAGCAGAAACCAGCACCAGGGACCCTAAACCAGCAGAAACCAGCACCAGGCAGCCTAATCCAGCAGAAACCAGCACCAGGCAGCCTAATTCAGCAGAAAACAGCACCAGGCAGCCAAACCCAGCAGAACCCAGCACCAGGCAGCCTAACCCAGCAGAAACCAGCACCAGGCAGCGTAATCCAGCAGAAACCAGCACCAGCTAGTCTAATCCATCAGAAACCAGTACCAGGCAGCCTAATCCAGCAGAAACCAGCACCAGGCAACCAACCGCAGCAGAAACCAGCACCAGGCAGCCTAATCCAGCAGATACCAACACCAGGCAGCCTAACCCAGCACAAACCAGCCCCAGGCAGCGTAATCCAGCAGAAACCAGCACCAGGCAGCCTAATCCAGCAGAAACCAGCACCAGGCAGCCTAACCCAGCAGAAACCAGCACCAGGCAGCCTAATCCAGCAGAAACCAACACCAGGCAGCATAACGCAGCAGAAACCAGCACCAGGCAGCCTAACCAAGCAGAAACCAGCACCAGGCAGCCTAACCCAGCAGAAACCAGCACCAGGCAGCGTAATCCAGCAGAAACCAGCACCAGGCAGCCAAACCCAGCAGAACCCAACAGCAGGCAGCAGAACCCAGCACCAGGCAGCCGAATCCAGCAGAAACCAGCACCAGGCAGCCTAATCCAACAGAAACCAGCACTAGGCAGCCTAATCCAGCAGAAACCAGCACCAGGCAGCCTAACCAAGCAGAAACCAGCACCAGGCAGCCTAATCCAGCAGAAACCAGCACCAGGCAGCCTAATCCAGCAGAAACCAGCACCAGGCAGCCTAATCCAACAGAAACCAGCACCAGGCAGCCGAATCCAGCAGAAACCAGCACCAGGCAGCCTAATCCAGCAGAAACCAGCACCAGGCTGCCTAATCCAACAGAAACCAGCACCAGGCTGCCTAATCCAGCAGAAACCAGCACCAGGCTGCCTAATCCAGCAGAAACCAGCACCAGGCAGCCTAACCCAGCAGAAACCAGCACCAGGCAGCCGAATCCAGCAGGAACCAGCACCAGGCAGCCTAATCCAGCAGAAACCAGCACCAGGCAACCTAATCCAACAGAAACCAGCACCAGGCAGCCTAATCCAACAGAAACCAGCACCAGGCTGCCTAATCCAGCAGAAACCAGCACCAGGCAGCCTAATCCGGCAGAAACCAACACCAGGCTGCCTAATCCATCAGAAACCAGCACCAGGCAGCCTAATTCAGCAGAACCCAGCACCAGGTAGCCTAATCCAGCAGAAACCAGCACCAGGCTCCCTAATCCAGCAGAAACCAGCACCAGGCAGCCAAGCCCAGCAGAACCCAGCAGCAGGCAGCAGAACCCAGCACCAGGCAGCCTAATCCAGCAGAAACCAGCACCAGGCTGCCTAACTCAGCAGAAACCAGCACCAGGGACCCTAAACCAGCAGAAACCAGCACCAGGCAGCCTAATCCAGCAGAAACCAGCACCAGGCAGCCTAATTCAGCAGAAAACAGCACCAGGCAGCCAAACCCAGCAGAACCCAGCACCAGGCAGCCTAACCCAGCAGAAACCAGCACCAGGCAGCGTAATCCAGCAGAAACCAGCACCAGCTAGTCTAATCCAGCAGAAACCAGTACCAGGCAGCCTAATCCAGCAGAAACCAGCACCAGGCAACCAACCGCAGCAGAAACCAGCACCAGGCAGCCTAATCCAGCAGATACCAACACCAGGCAGCCTAACCCAGCACAAACCAGCCCCAGGCAGCGTAATCCAGCAGAAACCAGCACCAGGCAGCCTAATCCAGCAGAAACCAGCACCAGGCAGCCTAACCCAGCAGAAACCAGCACCAGGCAGCCTAATCCAGCAGAAACCAACACCAGGCAGCATAACGCAGCAGAAACCAGCACCAGGCAGCCTAACCAAGCAGAAACCAGCACCAGGCAGCCTAACCCAGCAGAAACCAGCACCAGGCAGCGTAATCCAGCAGAAACCAGCACCAGGTAGCCTAATCCAGCAGAAACCAGCACCAGGCAGCCTAACCTAGCAGAAACCAGCACCATGCAATCTGACCCAGCAGAAACCAGCACCAGGCAGCCTAACACAGCAGAAACCAGCACCAGGCAGCCTAATCTAGCAGAAACCAGCACCAGGCAGCCTAATTCAGCAGAAACCAGCACCAGGCAGCCTAACCCAGCAGAAACCGCACCAGGCAGCCAACCTCAGCAGAAACCAGCACCAGGCTGCCTAATCCAGCAGAAACCAACACCAGGCAGCCTAACCCAGCAGAAATCTGCACCAGGCTGCCTAACCCAGCAGAAACCAGCACCAGGCAGCGTAATCCATCAGAAACCAGCACCAGGTAGCCTAATCCAGCAGAAACCAGCACCAGGAAGCCTAATCCAGCAGAAACCAACACCAGGCAGCCTAACACAGCAGAAATCAGCACCAGGCAGTCTAATCCAGCAGAAACCAGCACCAGGCAGCGTAATCCAGCAGAAACCAGCACCAGGCAGCCTAATCGAGCAGAAACCAGCACCAGGCTGCCTAATCCAGCAGAAACCAGCACCAGGCAGCCTAATCCAGCAGAAACCAGCTCCAGGCAGCCTAACCCAGCAGAAACCAGCACCGGTCAGCCGAAACCAGCAGAAACCAGCACCAGGCAGCCAACCTCAGCAGAAACCAGCCCCAGGCAGCCTAATCCAGCAGAAACCAACACCAGGCAGCCTAACCGAGCAGAAATCAGCACCAGGCTGCCTAACCCAGCAGAAACCAGCACCAGGCAGCGTAATCCAGCAGAAACCAGCACCAGGTAGCCTAATCCAGCAGAAACCAGCACCAGGCAGCCTAACCTAGCAGAAACCAGCACCAGGCAGCCTAACCCAGCAGAAACCAGCACCAGGCAGCCTAATCCAGCAGAAACCAGCACCACGCAGCCTAACCCAGCAGAAACCAGCACCAGGCAGCGTAATCCAGCAGAAACCAGCACCAGGCTGCCTAATTCAGCAGAAACTAGCACCAGGCAGCCAAACCCAGCAGAATCCAGCAGCAGGCAGCAGAACCCAGCACCAGGCAGCCTAATCCAGCAGAAACCAGCACCAGCCAGCCTAACCCAGCAGAAACCAACACCAGGCAGCCTAACCCAGCAGAACCCAGCACCAGGCAGCCGAAACCAGCAGAAACCAGCACCAGGCAGCCAACCTCAGCAGAAACCAGCACCAGGCAGCTTAATCCAGCAGAAACCAGCACCAGGCAGCCTAACCCAGCAGAAACCAGCACCAGGCAGCCGAAAACAGCAGAAACCAGCACCAGGCAGCCAACCTCAGCAGAAACCAGCACCAGGCAGCCTAATCCAGCAGAAATCAGCACCAGGCAGCCTAACCCAGCAGAAACCAGCACCAGGCAGCGTAATCCAGCAGAAACTAGCACCAGGTAGCCTAATCCAGCAGAAACCAGCACCAGGCAGCCTAACCTAGCAGAAACCAGCACCAGGCAGACGGACCCAGCAGAAACCAGCACCAGGCAGCCTAACCCAGCAGAAACCAGCACCAGGCAGTCTAATCCAGCAGAAACCAGCACCAGGCAGCCTAACCCAGCAGAAACCAGCTCCAGGCAGACTAACCCAGCAGAAACTAGCATCAGGCAGCCGAACCCTGAGTCTTCCCACTGAGGACACCCTCCATCGTGCTGTGTGGCACTACCACCGTGCTAAATGGGATAAATTCAGAACAGATCTAGCAGCTCAAAACTGGGCATCCATGAGGCGCTGTGGGCCATCAGCAGCAGCAGAATTGTATTCCACCACAATCTGGAACCTCATGGCCCGGCATATCCCTCACTCTACCATTACCATCAAGCCAAGTGACCAACCCTGGTTCAATAAGGAGTGTAGAAGAGCATGCCAGGAGCAGCACCAGGTGTACCTAAAAATGAGGTGCCAACCTGGGGAAGCTGCAATACAGGACTACATGCATGCTAAAAAGCGGAAGCAGCATGTTATAGACAGAGCTAAGCGATCCCACAATCAACGGATCAGATCCAAGCTCTGCAGTCCTGCCACATCCAGTCGTGAATGGTGGTGGACCATTAAACAACTAACGGGAGGAGGAGGCTCCATGAATATCCCCATCCTCAATGATGGTGGAGCCCAGCACGTGAGTGCAAAAGACAAGGCTGAAGCGTTTGTAACCAACTTCAGCCAGAAGTGCCGAGTGGATGATCCATATCGGCCTCCTACCGAGGTCCCCACCATCACAGAAGCCAGTCTTCAGCCAATTCGATTCACTCCACGTGATATCAAGAAACCGCTGAGCGCACTGGATACAGCAAAGGCTGTGGGCCCCGACAACATCCCGGCTATCGTGCTGAAGAATTGTGCTCCAGAACTAGCCACACCTCTAGCCAAGCTGTTCCAGTACAGCTACAACACTGGCATCTATCCGACAATGTGGAAAACTGCCCAGGTATGTTCTGTCCACAAAAAGCAGGACAAATCCAACCCGGCCAATTACAGCCCCATCACTCTACTCTCAATCATCAGCAAAGTGATGGAAGGTGTCATCAACAGTGCTATCAAGCGACACTTACTCACCAATAACCTGCTCACTGATGCCCAGTTTGGGTTCCGCCAAGACCACTCAGCTCCCGACCTTATTACAGCCTTGGTCCAAACATGGAAAAAGGAGCTGAATTCCAGAGGTGAGGTGAGAGTGACTGCCCTTGGCATCAAGGCAGAATTTGACCAAGTGTGGCATCAAGGAGCCCTAGTAAAACTGAAGTCAATGGGAATCGGGGGGGAACTCTACACTGACTGGAGTCATACCTAGCACAAGCGAAAATGGTGTGGTGGATGATGGTCAATCATCACAGCCCCAAGACATCGCTGCAGGAGTTCCTCAGGGCAGTGTCCTAGGCCCAACCATCTTCAGGGGTCTGACCAGAGCTTTATACAACTGAGGCATCACTTCTCACTTTCATAGTGTGTCTGTAGAACTGCACCAAGTGAGAGTCACTGTCTGTGGGACCCGTACGCCCAGTGAGAGTCAGTGTTTGCGGAAATGTACCCCAGTGAGAGTCAGTGTCTGTGGAACCCGTAACCCAGTGAGAGTCAGGGTCTGTGGAACCAGCAGCCCAGTGAGAGTCAGTGTCTGTGGAACTGTACCCCAGTGAGAGTCAGTGTCTGTGGAAATGTACCCCAGTGAGAGTCAGTGTCTGTGGAACTGTACCCCAGTGAGAGTCAGTGTCTGTGGAACTGTACCCCAGTGAGAGTCAGTGTCTGTGGAACTGTACCCCAGTGAGAGTCAGTGTCTGTGGAACTGTACCCCATTGAGAGTCAGATTCTGTGGAACTGTACCCCAGTGAGAGTCAGTGTCTGTGGAACCCGTACCCCAGTGAGAGTCAGTGTCTGTGAAACTGTACCCCAGTGAGTGTCAGTGTTTGTGGGACCCGTACCCAGTGAGATTCAGTGTCTGTGGAACCCATTCCCCAGTGAGAGTCAGTGTCTGTGGAACTGTACCCCAGTGAGAGTCAGTGTCTGTGGAAATATACCCCAGTGAGAGTCAGTGTCTGTGGAACCTGTACCCCAGTGAGTGTCAGTGTCTGTGGAACTGTACCCCAGTGAGAGTCAGTGTCTGTGGAACTATACCCCAGTGAGAGTCAGTGTCTGTGGAAATATACCCCATGAGAGTCAGTGTCTGTGGAACTCGTACCCCAGTGAGAGTCAGTGTCATTGTTACTGTACCACAGTGAGAGTCAGTGTCTGCAGAACTACCCCAGTGACAGTCAGTGTCTGTGGAACTGTACCCCAGTGAGAGTCAGTGTCTGTGGAACCCGTACCCCAGTGAGAGTCAGTGTCTGTGGAACCCGTACCCCAGTGAGAGTCAGTGCCTGTGGAACCCGTACCCCAGTGAGAGGCAGTGTCTGTGGAACTGTACCCCAGTGAGAGTCAGTGTGTATGGAACTGTACCCCAGTGAGAGTCAGTGTCTGTGGAACCCGTACCCCAGCGAGAGTCAGTGTCTGTGGAACTGTACCAAAGTGAGAGTCAGTGTCTGTGGAACTGTACCCCAGTGAGAGTCAGTTTCTGTGGAACCCATACCCCAGTGAGTGTCAGTGTCTGTGGAACTGTACCCCAGTGAGAGTCAGTGTCTGTGGAACTGTACCCCAGTGAGAGTCAGTTTCTGTGGAACTGTACCCCAGTGAGAGTCAGTGTCTGTGGAACTGTACCCCAGTGAGTGTCGGTGTCTGTGGAACTGTACCCCAGTGAGAGTCAGTGTTTGTGGAACTGTACCCCAGTGAGAGTCAGTGTCTGTGCAACTGTACCCCAGTGAGAGTCGGAGTCTGTGGAACCCGTACCCCAGTGAGAGTCAGTGTCTGTGGAAATGTACCCCAGTGAGAGTCAGTGTCTGTGGAACTGTACCCCAGTGAGAGTCAGTGTCTGTGGAACTGGACCCCAGTGAGAGTCAGTGTCTGTGGAACTGTACCCCAGTGAGAGTCAGTGTCTGTGGAGCTGTACCCCAGTGAGAGTCAGTGTCTGTGGAACTGTACCCCAGTGAGAGTCAGTTTCTGTGGAACTGTACCCCAGTGAGAGTCAGTGTCTGTGGAACCCGTACCCCAGTGAGAGTCAGTGTCTGTGAAATTGTGCCCCAGTGAGTGTCAGTGTTTGTGGGACCCGTACCCCAGTGAGATTCAGTGTCTGTGAAACCCATTCCCCAGTGAGAGTCAGTGTCTGTGGAAATGTACCCCAGTGAGAGTCAGTGTCTGTGGAACTGTACCCCAGTGAGAGTCAGTGTCTGTGGAACTGTACCCCAGTGACAGTCAGTGTCTGTGGCAATATACCCCATGAGAGTCAGTGTCTGTGGAACCCGTACCCCAGTGAGAGTCAGTGTCATTGTTACTGTACCACAGTGAGAGTCAGTGTCTGTAGAACTACCCCAGTGACAGTCAGTGTCTGTGGGACTGTACCCCAGTGAGAATCAGTGTCTGTGGAACCCGTACCCCAGTGAGAGTCAGTGCCTGTGGAACACGTACCCCAGTGAGAGTCAGTGCCTATGGAACCCGTACCCCAGCGAGAGTCAGTGTCTGTGGAACTGTACCCCCGTGAGAGTCAGTGTCTGTGGAACCCGTACCCCAGTGAGAGTCAGTGTCCGTGGGACCCGTACCCCAGTGAGAGTCAGTGTGTGTGGAACCTATACCCCAGTGAGAGTCAGTGTCTGTGCAACCCATACCCCAGTGAGAGTCAGTGTCTGTGGAACCCGTACCCCAGTGAGAGTCAGTGTCTGTGGAACCCATACCCCAGTGAGAGTCAGTTTCTGTGGAACTGTACCTCAGTGAGAGTCAGTGTCTGTGGAACCCGTACCCCAGTGAGAGTCAGTGCATGTGGATCCCGTACCCCAGCGAGAGTCAGTGTCTGTGGAACTGTACCCCCGTGAGAGTCAGTGTCTGTGGAACCCGTACCCCAGTGAGAGTCAGTGTCTGTGGGACCCGTACCCCAGTGAGAGTCAGTGTCTGTGGAACCCGTACCCCAGTGAGAGTCAGTGTCTGTGGAACCCGTACCCCAGTGAGAGTCAGTGTCTGTGGAACTGTACCCCAGTGAGAGTCAGTGTCTGTGGAACTGTACCCCAGTGAGAGTCAGTGTTTGTGGAACTGTATCCCAGTGAGAGTCAGTGTGTGTGGGACCCGTACGCCAGTGAGAGTCAGTGTTTGCGGAACTGTACCCCAGTGACAGTCAGTGTCTGTGGAACTGCACCCCAGGGAGAGTCAGTGTCTGTGGAACCCGTACCCCCATTGAGAGACAATGTCTGTGGAACCGTACCCCAGTGAGAGTCAGTGTCTGTGGAACTGAACCCCACTGAGAGTCAGAGTCTGTGGAAATGTACCCCAGTGAGAGTCAGTGTCTGTGGAACTGTACCACAGTCAGAGTCAGTGTCTGTGGAAATGTACCCCAGTGAGAGTCAGTGTCTGTGGAAATGTACCCCAGTGAGAGTCAGTGTCTGTGGAACTGTACCCCAGTGTGAGTCAGTGTCTGTGGAACCCGTACCCCAGTGAGAGTCAATGTCTGTGAAATGTACCCCAGTGAGATCAGTGTTTGTGTGACCCGTACCCCAATGAGATTCAGTGTCTGTGGAACCCGTTCCCCAGTGAGAGTCAGTGTCTGTGGGACACGTACCCCAGTGAGAGTCAGTGTCTGTGGAAATATACCCCAGTGAGAGTCAGTGTCTGTGGAACCTGTACCCCAGTGAGTGTCAGTGTCTGTGGAACTGTACCCCAGTGAGAGTCAGTGTCTGTGGAACTATACCCCAGTGAGAGTCAGTGTCTGTGGAAATATACCCCATGAGAGTCAGTGTCTGTGGAACCCGTACCCCAGTGAGAGTCAGTGTCATTGTTACTGTACCACAGTGAGAGTCAGTGTCTGCAGAACTACCCCAGTGACAGTCAGTGTCTGTGGAACTGTACCCCAGTGAGAGTCAGTGTCTGTGGAACCCGTACCCCAGTGAGAGTCAGTGTCTGTGGAACCCGTACCCCAGTGAGAGTCAGTGTCTGTGGAACCCGTACCCCAGTGAGAGGCAGTGTCTGTGGAACTGTACCCCAGTGATAGTCAGTGTGTATGGAACTGTACCCCAGTGAGAGTCAGTGTCTGTGGAACTGTCCCCCGGTGAGAGTCAGTGTGTATGGAACTGTACCCCAGCGAGAGTCAGTGTCTGTGGAACTGTACCACAGTGAGAGTCAGTGTCTGTGGAACTGTACCCCAGTGAGAGTCAGTTTCTGTGGAACCCATACCCCAGTGAGAGTCAGTGTCTGTGGAACCCGTACCCCAGTGAGAGTCAGTGTCTGTGGAACTGTACCCCAGTGAGAGTCAGTGTCTGTGGAACTGTACCCCAGTGAGAGTCAGTTTCTGTGGAACTGTACCCCAGTGAGAGTCAGTGTCTGTGGAACTGTACCCCAGTGAGTGTCGGTGTCTGTGGAACTGTACCCCAGTGAGAGTCAGTGTCTGTGGAACTGTACCCCAGTGAGAGTCAGTGTCTGTGGAACTGTACCCCAGTGAGAGTCGGAGTCTGTGGAACCCGTACCCCAGTGAGAGTCAGTGTCTGTGGAAATGTACCCCAGTGAGAGTCAGTGTCTGTGGAACTGTACCCCAGTGAGAGTCAGTGTCTGTGGAACTGGACCCCAGTGAGAGTCAGTGTCTGTGGAACTGTACCCCAGTGAGAGTCAGTGTCTGTGGAGCTGTACCCCAGTGAGAGTCAGTGTCTGTGGAACTGTACCCCAGTGAGAGTCAGTTTCTGTGGAACTGTACCCCAGTGAGAGTCAGTGTCTGTGGAACCCGTACCCCAGTGAGAGTCAGTGTCTGTGAAACTGTGCCCCAGTGAGTGTCAGTGTTTGTGGGACCCGTACCCCAGTGAGAGTCAGTGTGTGTGAAACCCATTCCCCAGTGAGAGTCAGTGTCTGTGGAACTGTACCCCAGTGAGAGTCAGTGTCTGTGGAACTGTACCCCAGTGAGAGTCAGTGTCTGTGGAACCGTACCTCAGTGAGAGTCAGTGTCTGTGGAACTGTACCCCAGTGACAGTCAGTGTCTGTGGCAATATACCCCATGAGAGTCAGTGTCTGTGGAACCCGTACCCCAGTGAGAGTCAGTGTCATTGTTACTGTACCACAGTGAGAGTCAGTGTCTGTAGAACTACCCCAGTGACAGTCAGTGTCTGTGGGACTGTACCCCAGTGAGAATCAGTGTCTGTGGAACCCGTACCCCAGTGAGAGTCAGTGCCTGTGGAACACGTACCCCAGTGAGAGTCAGTGCCTGTGGAACCCGTACCCCAGCGAGAGTCAGTGTCTGTGGAACTGTACCCCCGTGAGAGTCAGTGTCTGTGGAACCCGTACCCCAGTGAGAGTCAGTGTCTGTGGGACCCGTACCCCAGTGAGAGTCAGTGTGTGTGGAACCTATACCCCAGTGAGAGTCAGTGTCTGTGGAACCCGTACCCCAGTGAGAGTCAGTGTCTGTGGAACCCGTACCCCAGTGAGAGTCAGTGTCTGTGGAACCCATACCCCAGTGAGAGTCAGTGTCTGTGGAAACGGTACCCCAGTGAGTGTCAGTGTCTGTTCTACCCGTACCCCAGTGAGAGTCAGTGTGTGTGGAACCCATACCCCAGTGAGAGTCAGTGTGTGTGGAACTGTACCCCAGTGAGAGTCAGTGTCTGTGGAACACGTACCCCAGTGAGAGTCAGTGTCTGTGGAACCCGTACCCCAGTGAGAGTCAGTTTCTGTGGAACTGTACCCCAGTGAGAGTCAGTGTCTGTGGAACCCGTACCCCAGTGAGAGTCAGTGCCTGTGGAACACGTACCCCAGTGAGAGTCAGTGCCTCTGGATCCCGTACCCCAGTGAGAGTCAGTGTCTGTGGAACCCGTACCCCAGTGAGACTCAGTGTCTGTGGGACCCGTACCCCAGTGAGAGTCAGTCTGTGTGGAACCTGTACCCCAGTGAGAGTCAGTGTCTGTGGAACCCGTACCCCAGTGAGAGTCAGTGTGTGTGGAACCCGTACCCCAGTGAGAGTCAGTGCCTGTGGAACCCATACCCCAGTGAGTGTCAGTGTCTGTGGAACTGTACCCCAGTGAGAGTCAGTTTATGTGGAAACCATACCCCAGTGAGTGTCAGTGTCTGTGGAACTGTACCCCAGTGAGAGTCAGTGTCTGTGGAACCTGTCGTAAGAATGAGCCTTACGCGTGGTGAACTTAAAGTAAGCTTTAATCAACTAAAAAGGTGCTACATACAAAAGAGGTCTTACTCTATGCCTCTCCAGGATCCAACTGATCAGTCCCGTATTTATCCTGGACTAATCACAGGAAGTGATGCAATAAAGTTCGAGTCACAGGAAGCTGTATTGTGTTACCACATTCTCCCCCCCCAAAAGATTAGGAGGCCGGGATGAAGTTCGAGTCACAGGAAGCTGTATTGTGTTACCACATTCTCCCTCCATTTCGTAGCCGCCGGACGAGGGAGAGCCGCACCCGTTTGGGTTCTCGTAGCGGTAGAGGGCCCCTAGCCCGTTTGCCCGCCGCGGGCCGTGGACCAGAGTCCGAGTGATCCAGCCCGCTCTGTGAGGGGTCAGGACGATCCTGACTGTGTACTGGTGCCCGAACGGGTGTCGGGCAGGGCTGTGGCAGATCCGTTTCCGAGCGTATGGTACGGGGTGGATCGTGGCTGCGCGTGCGAGCCCCGACGGGCTCATAGTCAGTCTGCCCCAGGTCGGCACGCTGGAGTGAGGTACCAGCCGGCGTCAGATCCAGATCGTGATGAGAGGCACCTGGCGAGCCCAGAGATGTGCCTGGTACAATATCATCCCCTGGTGTCCCTCTATGTTTCGGCGGGCAGGGAGCCAGATCCCGCAATGACACAGTAGATTCCCGACCGTCAGGATACCGAATATAGGCGTAGGTAGGGTTGACGTCAGTGAGCTCAACCTCATCTACCAGGGGGTCATTCTTAGACGCCCGGACATATCTTCGGAGTAGCACTGGTCCCGGTGCAGTCAGCCACGACGGGAGAGATATCCCATAGGATGAGCGACGCTGAAATCGGAAGAACCGTTCATGAGGCGTCGTATTTGTGGCGGTCGAAAGGAGGGACCGTGTGGAGTGTAATGCGTCTGGAAGTACTGCTTCCCATTGCTGGTTGGGTAGGCCCCGAGATCTCAAAGCCAGACGTACCGCATTCCAGATGATAGCGTTAAAACGCTCAACTTGCCCATTCCCGACCGGATGATAAGGCGTCGTTCTGCTGGCAGCAATACCCCGTTCCGAGAGATAGGCCTTGAGTTCTCCTGACATAAAAGAAGGGCCCCGATCCGAATGAACATAGGATGCCATGCCACAGAAAGCAAATACCTGCTCAAGGCAGCTGATAACCGTGGTCGTCAGCATATTGGGGCAGGGAAAGGCAAACGGAAAACGAGAATACTCATCGACCATGGTCAATAGATAAGTGTTGCGAGTTGAAGAGGGCAACGGCCCCTTAAAATCGATGCTAAGCCGTTGCATTGGCTGGGTCGCATGTATGAGTATACCACCCGAGGGGCGGAAAAACTGAGGTTTCAATTCCGCACAGACTCTGCAGTCCGAGCACATCTTCTTTACATCCCCGGTAGAGAATGGGAGATTTCGGGACCGCACGAAGTGTAGCATGCGAGTAACGCCCGGATGACACAACCCATCATGGATGTCTACGAGCGTAGAGGGTGCCATGGCGGAGCAGAATGCTCGTGTGAGGGTATCCGGAGCCACATTCTCCTTGCCAGGTCGATAGTGGATGGTGTAACCAAAAGAGGCCAATTCCAGCCGCCAAAGCTGGATTTTATTATTTTTAATTTTGGTCCGTTTTCGATTATCGAGCATGAAGGCGACCGATCGCTGGTCCGTGATTAAGGTAAAGTGCTGGCGAGCTAGGAGATGAGTCCACTTCCGTACTGCCTCTATGATGGCTGTAGCTTCTTTCTCGACTGGAGGATAATGTAGCTCAGCCCCTTGAAAAGTCCTGGACAAAAATGCCACCGGACGACCTTCCTGATTCAGAGTGGCCGAGATCGCCACCTCCGAGGCATCACACTCAACAACAAAAGGAAGACTCTCATCGATGGAGTGAAGAGCCGCTTTCTCCAACTGTTTTTTCAGGAGGTTAAAGGCTGCAACAGCCGCTGTGTCTAGTGGGAATGTGCTGGCCTTCAGCAGAGGTTGGATTCGGTCCGAGAAGTTAGGAATCCATTTAGCATAGTATGCAAACAGGCCGAGGGCCCGGCGCAAGGAGGCCGGATTCTTAGGTGGCGGGAGCTCTTGGAGTGGGCGAAGCCTTTCAGGGTCAGGTTTAATGATGCCATTGCCCACACAATAGCCAAGGATGTTGATGGTTGGTTGTGACTCAATGGATTTAGCCGCATTTAATGTCAAATTACGGTGCTGGAGTGCATCCCAAAATCGTTGGAGATTGGCGTCATGTTCCCGCTGATTGCGACCTGCGACAGTAATATTGTCCAGATAAGGAAACGTATCCTTCAAGTCTTCCTGTTTGACCAGGTCATCCATTGCTCGCTGGAAGACAGCCACTCCATTAGTGACCCCAAAGGGGAGGCGACGAAATTGATACAGCCGTCCATTGGCTTCAAAGGCCGTATACTGCTTGTCTGAGACCTTCAAGGGTACCTGATGATAGGCACTTTTCAGATCATATGTTGAGAACACCGTGTACTCAGCCAGTTTATTAACCATATCATCGATGCGCGGCAATGGGTATGCGTCCAAGTCCGTATATTGATTGATGGTCTGTGAATAGTCAATGCACAGCCGTTTCTTGTGAGGTTGTAGAGGGTTCTTAACAATAACGACCTGGGCGCGCCATGGCGACGAACAAGGCTCGATGATATCCTCTGCTAAAAGCCGAGAAATCTCAGCCGCAATAAAAGACTGGTCTTCCTGACTGAAACGTCGTGACTTTGTTATAATCGGTTTGCATCGAGGAGGGATACTGGTAAACAGTAAGGGTTCATCCAGTGAAGCTGCTGACAATGCACAGAACGGTAATCGAGGTCGTATATTAGAAATAGTGAGTTCAGGTTTGGATCCGCCGAACTCAATGGTGAGCTTCTTATGCTGCTTTTGAAAATCCAGTCCTAAGATAAGATCACTACATAAGTCCTTGAGCACCGAAAGCCGGGTGGAGGGATACCTGTGACCATTAAGTGTTATTTCAACCATACAAAAGCCAGAAATTCTGGTATTAAGTGATGACTGAGCCATCGCAATTGCCTGGTCCGATGGGAAAACATGTAGCTTTAACTCTGCAACAATCTGTTCCCTAATGAAACTATCAGTGCTACCTGAGTCAATTAAGGCATCTAAAGTATGTCCATTAATTGATGCTTTTGTAGCTGCATGGAATAGGTTCTGAGGACAAGCAGCTGTAATTGGTGTCGTTGCACAAAGAGTGGCTGAAACTCTAGGTGTGTTTCTTCGAGAGAAAACCCGAGAGGAAGCACGATAGATTTTAGCCGGAACATCTTGATAGGCCCTTACCGGGGCAGTTCGGTAGGACTTAGCTTGATAAGCCCTCGTAGAGGCTCTTGATAGGCAAACCTTTGCAAAATGACCCTTTTTGTTGCAATGACTGCAAAACGCATTGCGAGCAGGGCAGAATTTCCGAGGGTGAAACTCATCACCACAAAAGAAGCATTTCTTAGATTGCCAAGAGGCTGCCACAGTGGGGTCATCATCCTCTTCATCAGTGAAGTCATCAGATTGATCGTCAGGGATAAAGTCCTCCCTAATAGAGTTCACCTGTGGCCTCTTAAATTGCCTGACTGTAGTTAAGGCAGCAGACCGAGGTCTGGGCACTGTATAAAGGTCTGCATTTCTTTTTGCCAGATCTAGAGAGCAAGCCATGTCATAAGCTCTCTGAAGCTCAAGTGTCTTACTTTCCAGTAGACGCTGGCGTATAAATGGGGAGGCAAGCCCGCAGATGAAAGCATCACGGATCATTTCTTCACGGTACAGCTCAGCTGAGGCCGCCTGAAAGTTACAGTCCATACTAAGTCTGCGAAGCTCTTGGAGGAATTTATCAATGGATTCCTCCGGCCCTTGTTGGGCTGTAGCTAGTAGATGTCTGGCATAGACCTCATTTGGTGTCTTAGTATATAGTCTTTTAAGCGTCCGAATTGCCTCCTCGTAACTGCCCCATTCCTCAACATACTGAAATACATTCGGAGTGACACAGTTGATGAGTATCCGCAACTTTGTGTCATCATCAGCCTTGCAATATTCGAGAAAATTGTCAAACGTGCGATACCAGTGATTCCACACCTTACCGGCTGCTGGGGTGTTTGGGTCCAAGTCAAGACGCGATGGTTTAAGGATGTTTTCCATGATGGGTGATTCCCTGGATCCTTAGTTCCGAGTTCGTCCAAAAAGTTTGAGTGCGAAGTTTTTCAAAGTTGATTAAATTGTCGTAAGAATGAGCCTTACGCGTGGTGAACTTAAAGTAAGCTTTAATCAACTAAAAAGGTGCTACATACAAAAGAGGTCTTACTCTATGCCTCTCCAGGATCCAACTGATCAGTCCCGTATTTATCCTGGACTAATCACAGGAAGTGATGCAATAAAGTTCGAGTCACAGGAAGCTGTATTGTGTTACCACACTGTACCCCAGTGAGAGTCAGTGTTTGTGGAACTGTACCCCAGTGAGAGTCAGTGTGTGTGGAACCCTTACCCCAGTGAGAGTCAGTGTCTGTGGAACCCGTACCCCAGTGAGAGTCAGTGTGTGTGGAACCTGTACCCCAGTGAGAGTCAGTGTCTGTGGAACCCGTACCCCAGTGAGAGTCAGTGTCTGTGGAACCCGTACCCCAGTGAGAGTCAGTGTCTGTGGAACCCATACCCCAGTGAGAGTCAGTGTCTGTGGAAACGGTACCCCAGTGAGTGTCAGTGTCTGTTGTACCCGTACCCCAGTGAGAGTCAGTGTCTGTGGAACTGTACCCCAGTGAGAGTCAGTGTGTGTGGAACTGTACCCCAGTGAGAGTCAGTGTCATTGTTACTGTACCACAGTGAGAGTCAGTGTCTGTAGAACTACCCCAGTGACAGTCAGTGTCTGTGGGACTGTACCCCAGTGAGAGTCAGTGTCTGTGGAACCCGTACGCCAGTGAGAGTCAGTGTTTGCGGAACTGTACCCCAGTGAGAGTCAGTGTCTGTGGAAATCTACCCCAGTGAGAGTCAGTGTCTGTGGAACTCCTCCCCATTGAGAGTCAATGTCTGTGTGTAAACAAACAGTAAAAAATACCAGTGTGAGTGCGAGCCAGCATTGAGTGCAAGTCAGCAGAGAGTGCTGTGAGTTTGGGTAAGTGGGAGTAGTTCTTTAATTGTTAGTTCTCTTTAAATCATTCTTGATAAGAGTACTTAAGCAGTTGATGTGAAGGGGAAAAGTTAACTATTTGGGATTCTGTTGGTTTAAGAAGAGTAAAACTCGCGCCCGGGTGGCCCTGGAGATGGAGCACGCGGTGTCATAAGAACATAAGAACATAAGAAATAGGAGCAGGAGTAGGCCAATCGGCCCCTCGAGCCTGCTCCGCCATTCAATAAGATCATGGCTGATCTGATCCTAACCGCCAATCTACTATCTATCACAGAACCATCTCCTGCATCTAACAGAATTGCACACACGAAATAGGAGCAGAATCAGGCTACACAGTCCCTGGGCCCGCTCCACTACCCACAGGGCCATGACCGATCCGAACCTAGACTCATGTCCAAATTCCTGCCCGCTCCCCGTAACCCTTAATGCCCTTTACTTCTAGGAAACTGTCTATTTCTGTTTTAAATTTAATTAATGTTGTAGCTTCTACAGCTTTTTGTGGCAGCATATTCCATGGACCTACCACCCTCTGAGTGAAGTAGTTCCTCCTCATCTCAGTTTTGAAAGAGCAGCCCCTTATTCTAAGACTATGTCCCCTAGTTCTCGTCTCACCCGTCATCGGGAACATCCTCCCCGCATCCACCCGATCCAACCCCTTCACAATCTTATATGTTTCAATAAGATCGCCTCTCATTCTTCTGAACTCCAATGAGTAGAGTCCCAATCTACCCAACCTCTCCTCATATGACCACCCCCTCATCCCCGGGATTAACCGAGTGAACCTTTTTTGCACTGCCTCGAGAGCAAGGATGTCTTTCCTTAAGTAAGGACACCAAAACTGTATGCAGTATTCCATAGATACATAGATACATAGAAGATAGGAGCAGGAGTAGGCCATCCGGCCCTTCGAGCCTGCTCCGCCATTTAATGAGATCATGGCTGATCCTCCAATTCAGTATCCCGTCCCCGCCTTCTCTCCATAACCCTTAACCCCTTTTGCCTGTAGAAATATATCTAATTCCCTCTTAAATATATTTAATGAGCTGGCGTACACTGCCCTCTGTGGCAATGAGTTCCACAGGTTCACCACCCTCTGAGTGAAGAAATTCCCCCTCATTTCTGTCCTAAATGGTTTAGCCCTTATCCTTAAATTATGTCCTCTAGTTCTGTTCTCACCCGCCAAGGGAAACATTCCTTCTGCATCTAGTCTGTCTAGACCTGTCAGAATTTTATACACTTCTATGAGGTCCCCTCTCAATCTTCTAAACTCCAGTGTGTACATACCTAAACTACATAGTCTCTCCTCATAGGTCAATCCCGCCATTCCTGGTATCAGCCTGGTGAATCGCCGCTGCACCCCCTCCATGGCAAGAACATCTTTCCTCAGATGAGGCGACCAAAACTGTACACAGTACTCGAGGTGTGGTCTCACCAGTGCCCTGTACAGCTGCAGCAAGGTATCCCTGTTCCTGTATTCCAACCCTTTTGCTATGAAGGCCAGCATACCGTTTGCCTTCTTGACCGCCTGTTGCACCTGCATGCTCGCCTTCAGTGACTGGTGTACAAGAACACCCAGGTCTCTCTGTACTTCCCCCTCTCCCAATTTATTGCCATTTAAATAATAATTTGCCCTCCCGTTCCTGCACCCAAGGTGGATAACTTCGCACTTGTCCACATTATAGTGCATCTGCCATTTATCCGCCCAATCACCCAGTCTGTCCAAATCGCTCTGGAGCTTCCTGGTCTCCTCCTCTGAGCCCACCCCCCCTCCTAGTTTAGTGTCGTCTGCAAATTTGGAAATGCTGCATCCGACTCCCTGATCCAGGTCATTAATGTAAATTGTGAACAGCTGGGGACCCAGGACAGATCCCTGTGGTACCCCACTTGTTACTGCCTGCCATTCAGAAAATGAGCCGTTTATTCCAACTCTCTGTTTTCTATCTGACAGCCAGTTCTCTATCCACGTCAATACTTTCCCCTTTATCCCATGAGCTTCAATTTTCCCTGCTAATCTTTTATGTGGGACCTTATCGAAGGCCTTTTGGAAGTCCAGGTACACCACATCTACTGGCTCTCCCCCATCTATTTTACCAGTTACTCCCTCAAAAAATTCCAATAGATTAGTCAAGCACGATTTACCCTTTGTAAATCCATGTTGACTCTGTCCTATCCTGTCCCCATTTGCTAAGTGCTCCGCTATTTCATCCTTAATGATGGACTCCAGCATTTTGCCCACAACTGATGTAAGGCTTACAGGTCTGTAATTACCTGCTTTTTCCCTACCCCCCTTTTTGAATAGTGGGGTAACGTTAGCTACCCTCCAATCCATGGGCACTGTTCCCGAGTCTAATGAATTCTGAAAAATCATACTTAGTGCATCCGCTATCTCTAGGGCCACCTCCTTCAGCACCCTAGGATGCATGTTATCAGGCCCTGGGGATTTGTCCGCCTTCAATCCCTTTAGCTTCCTTAACACCATATCCTTAGAGATATTGACTTGCGTCAGTTCCTCCTTTGCAAATGTCCCTATTTTTCCCGATATCCCAGGGAGGTTTTTTGTGTCTTCCTTCGTAAAGACTGACCCAAAGTATGCATTTAGTTGGTCTGCCATTTCTTTATTTCCCGTTATATATTCCCCCGTATCTGACTGCAATGGGCCAACTTTGGTTTTCACCAGTCTTTGCCTCTTGATATACTTATAAAAGCTTTTGGAGTTAGTTTTTATATTTTCCGCCAGCTTGCTTTCGTAAGCTATTTTGCCCCTCTTGATTAAGCCCTTTGTCCTCCTTTGCTCTATCTTAAACTGTTCCCAATCTTCCGCTCTGGCGCTTTTTTTGGCTATTTTATATGCCCTATCTTTGGATTTTATGCTGTCTCTAATTTCCCCTGTTATCCACGGTTGAGTCACCTTTTTAGATTTCCTTTTATGCCAGATTGGTATAAACAATTTTTGCAATTTTGTCATTCTATCTTTAAATGCTTGCCATTGTTTATCTACCTCCAGTCCTCCCAGGAACGTTGTCCAATCAGACCTACTCAGTTCCCGTCTAATGGCATCATAATTCCCCTTGTTTAAATTCAGGACCTAGCCCCCTGCCATACTAGTTTAAATGCTCCCGAACTGCTTTATCAAAAATTACCCCGAGAACATCAGTTCCATCTTTGCACAGGTGTAGACCGTCCCTTTTGTATAGGTCACACCTACCACAAAACTGGTTCCAATGCCTCAAAAATTTAAAACCCTCCCTCTTACACCACTGCTCAAGCCACGTATTTAGCCTAACTATCCTGTTCTCTGTACTCTTACTAGCACGTGGCACTGGTAGTAATCCAGAGATTACTACCTTCGAGGTCCTACTTTTTAGCTTGGCTCCTAACTCCCTAAATTCTACTTGTAGGACCTCTTCCCTTTTTTTAGCTACGTCGTTGGTACCAACATGTATCACGACAACTGGCTGTTCCCCCTCCCCCTCCAGAATGTTCTGCACCCGCGCCGAGACATCCTTGACCCTCGCACCAGGGAGGCAACATACCATCCTGGAGTCTCGGTCGCGACCACAGAAACCCCTATCTATTCCCCTTACAATCGAATCCCCTATTACTATAGCCCTGCCACTCTTTTTCCCTCCCTTCTTTGCAACAGAGCCAGTCATGGTGCCATGAGCCTGGCTGCTGGTGCCTTCCCCCGATGAGTCATCCCCCCCGACAACAGCACCTAAGGCGGTGAACCTGTTGCTAAGGGAGACATCCCCAGGGGATTTCTGCACTACCTTCCTGCCCTTGCTCTGCCTTTTGGTCACCCATGTACTATCTACGCTGGCCTTAACCTGCGGTGTGACCAACTCACTAAATGTGTTATCCACAACCCTCTCAGAATCGTGGATGCTCCAAAGTGAGTCCATCCGCAGCTCAAGGGCCGTCATGCGGTCCCACATGAGCTGCAGCTGGACACACTTCCCGCACACATGGTTGTCAGGGACACAGGAAGCGTCCCTGATTTCCCACATGTTACAGGAGGAGCATGACACAGGTCCGAGCTCTACTGCCATGACTTAACCCTTATATTACTTTTTAATTTTCTAGTTTTAGTTTATTTATTGACTTTTGTTTTCCCGAAGCTTACTTAGACCAATGTATACTGTACTCCTCTTATTCCTTTTTAAACTAACCAAATCCCACTAGTTTTAGTTTTACTTTCTAGGAAGGTTTGAGGAAAGTACTTACCAGTTAGTCTTACCTCCCTGGTCTTTCGCTGACTTCCCGGTCTTGTGTCCCCTTGGTCCTACGCCGACTTCCCGCTCCTCCCGGTTCCTGCCCTGCTGAAAAGAAACTGAGACCAAAAAATTTGTGACCTCTGTTTTTAGACTGCTAAAAGACTAGTAGGTTAGAGGAGGAGGGCGGGTGGGGGTTCCTACTCTGTAGGAACTCGGGTTTAAGCCACCACCCTCCTTAAATGCTGTTCACCTGGGTGCTTCCCACCTGGTCCGCTTCCGGTCTCGTCTCTCCCGACACTGGCCTCTGCAAAAAAAGCCCGCGAAAGTGAGTTTAAATACTCACTGTGCTGCTGCTCTCTCCGCTCCCGACACTGGCCTCTGCAAAAAAAGCCCGCGAAAGTGAGTTTAAATACTCACTGTGCTGCTGCTCTCTCCGCTCCCGACACTGGCCTCTGCAAAAAAAGCCCGCGAAAGTGAGTTTAAATACTCACTGTGCTGCTGCTCTCTCCGCTCCCGACACTGGCCTCTGCAAAAAAAGCCCGCGAAAGTGAGTTTAAATACTCACTGTCTGTTCCAGGTGCGGTCTCACCAATACCTTGTACAACTGAAGCAATACCTCCCTATTTTTATATTCTATCCCCCTAGCAATGAAAGCCAACATTCCATTTGCCTTCTTAATCACTTGCTGCACCTGCATACTAACCTTTTGAGTTTCGTGCACCAGGACCCCCAGATCCCTTTGCACTTCAGTACTCTCCAGTTTCTTGCCATTAAGATAATAAATTGCTCTAGGATTTTTCCTGCCAAAGTGCATCACCTCACACTTTCCAGTGTTGTATTCCATCTGCCAAATCTCTGCCCACTTACTTAGCCTGTCTATGTCCCCTTGCAGGTTTTTTATGTCCTCCTCACTCACTACTTTCCCTCCCATCTTTGTATCATCTGCAAATTTTGATATGTTACACTTGGTCCCTTCCTCCAAATCGTTAATATAGATTGTGAAGAGTTGGGGACCCAGCACTGACCCCTGTGGAACACCACTAGTTACTGATTGCCAGTCTGAGAATGAACCATTTATCCCAACTCTTTGCTTTCTGTTAGATAGCCAATCCTCTATCCATGCCAGAATATTACCCCCAATCCCGTGATTTTTTACCTTAAGCAATAATCTTTTGTGTGGCACCTTGTCAAATGCCTTTTGGAAGTCTAAATACACTACGTCCACTGGTTCCCCTTTATCCACTCTATATGTTACTTCCTCAAAGAACTCCAGCAAATTTGTCAAACATGACTTCCCCTTCGTAAAACCATGCTGACTTTGTCCTATTAAATTATGATTATCCAAATGTCCTGTTACTGTTTCCTTAATAATGGACTCCAAAATTTTACCTACCACAGATGTTAGGCTAACCGGTCTATAGTTACCAGCCTTCTGTCTACTGCCCTTTTTAAATAAGGGTGTTACATTAGCAGTTTTCCAGTCTGCCGGGACCTTAGCGGAATCCAGGGAGGTTTGAAAAATTATTACCAATGCATCTACAATCCCTACCGCCACTTCCTTCAAGACTCTAGGATGTAAGCCATCAGGTCCAGGTGATTTATCCGCCTTGAGTCCCATTATTTTACCGAGTACCACTTCCTTAGTGATTTTGATCGTGTTTAGCTCCTCTCCCCCTATAGCCCCCTGTTTGTCCAGTGTTGGGATATTCTTAGTGTCCTCTACTGTAAAGACTGATACAAAATATTCATTCAGTGTTTTTGCCATCTCCATATTTCCCACCATTAATTTCCCGGTCTCATCCTCTAAGGGACCAACATTTACTTTAGCCACCCTTTTTCTTTTTATATAACTATAAAAACTCTTACTATCTGTTTTTATATTTTTTGCTAATTTACTTTCATAATCTATCTTCCCTTTCTTAATCAATCTTTTTGTTATTTTTTGCTGCCTTTTAAAGTTTTCCCAATCCTCTGTCCTCCCACTAGATTTCGCTACCTTATATGCCCTTGTTTTTAGTCGAATACTATCCTTAATTTCTTTACTTAGCCACGGATGACTGTCCTTTCTTTTACACCCTTTTCTTTTCAGTGGAATATATTTTTTTTGGAAGTTGTAAAATAACTCCTTGAATGTACACCACTGATCATGTGTCGTCTTACCCTTTAATCTATTTTCCCAATCCACTCTACTCAATTCCGCTCGCATACCTTCATAGTCTCCTTTATTCAAGCTTAGCACGCTTGTTTGAGATCCAACCTTCTCACCCTCTAATTGAATATGGAATTCAACCATGTTATGGTCACTCATTCCAAGGGGATCCTTTACTAGGACATTTTTAATTAATCCTGTCTCGTTACACAGGACCAGATCTAAGGTTGCTTGCCCCCTGGTCGGTTCAGTTACATACTGCTCAAGAAACCCATCCCTAATACACTCAATGAACTCATCCTCAAGGCAGCCCTGCCCCATTTGATTTGTCCAATTAATATGATAGTTAAAATCCCCCATAATTATAGATGTTCCCTTATTACATGCCTCAACTATTTCCTGATTGATACTCCGTCCAATAGAGTTGCAACTGTTCGGAGGCCTATAGACTACGCCCACGAATGTTTTTTTCCCCTTATTATTCCTTGAGTTTTTCCGCGACCGGTGGGCGCCGCGGGGACTGGAGTGCATCGTCACCCCGGACTACCAAATTCTAATTTAATTTGTTAAGTTTCCTTTAAAGTTTTATTTAGTTACAGATAATTGATTGGTTTACATTAAAAGAGTAAGAAGAGTAAAACAAGGTTACACTGCAATAGCAGTAAATTGGCACAGCAGGCAGTGGAAACCAGTTTTCTAATCAATCAGCAGGGGTCAAAGTCAGAGGGCGGGGCCAATTCATTGGTACCCGTATATAGGTGGAGCTGTTGCTAAGCCCGAGACACTACACTAGTAGTGTCTCCCACCTCCTCTAACCTTTAGGGGTAGAGGGAATTTAAAAGATAGGTTCGATTTATATTTTGTTTTCAGGGACTTAACTTAATAAAGTAATATAAGGGTTAAGTCATGGCAGGAAATCTCGGAACCGTGTCGTGCTCCTCCTGTGCTCTGTGGGAAATCAGGGACACTTCCAGTGTCCCTGACAACTATGTGTACAGGAAGTGCGTCCAGCTGCAGCTCCTGACAGACCGCATGGCGGCACTGGAGCTGCGGATGGACTCACTCTGGAGCATCCACGATGCCGAGAACTTTGTGGATTACTCATTTAGTGAGTTGAACACACCGCGGGTAAAGGCTAGGTCAGACAGTAAATGGGTGACCAAGAGGCAGGGCAATATCAGGAAGGTAGTGCAGGAGTCCCCTGCGGTCGTCTCCCTCCAAAACAGATATACCGTTTTGGATACTGTTGGGGGAAATGACCTACCAGGGGAAGGCACCAGCAGCCAGGTTCATGGCACCATGGCTGGCTCTGCTGCACAGCAGGGCGGGAAAAAGAGTGGTAGAGCTATCGTGATAGGGGACTCAATTGTAAGGGGAATAGACAGGAGTTTCTGTGGCCGCAACCGAGATTCCAGGATGGTATGTTGCCTCCCTGGTGCAAGGGTCAAGGATGTCTCGGAGCGGCTGCAGAACATTCTGGAAAGGGAGGGTGAAGAGCCAGCTGTCATGGTGCATGTAGGTACCAACGATATAGGTAAAAAGCGGGAAGAGGTCCTACAAGCAGAATTTAGGGAGCTAGGAGCTAAATTGAAAAGTAGGACCTCAAAGGTAGTAATCTCTGGGTTGCTACCAGTGCCACGTGCTAATCAGAGTAGCATGAACAGGATAGCGAGATTAAATACGTGGCTTGAGCAGTGGTGCAGCAGGGAGGGATTCAAATACCTGAGGCATTGGAACCAGTTCTGGGGGAAGTGGGACCTGTACAAAAGGGACGGTCTGCACTTGGGCAGGACTGGAACCGATGTCCTCGGGGTAATATTTGCTAAGGCAGTTCGGGAGGATTTAAACTAATATGGCAGGGGAATGGGAACCTATGTAGCGAAACAGGGGGAAGTAATATGCAGTCAGAAACAAATGTTAGAAGGGTGAGAAACAATAAGGGAAATCCGAGTAAACAAAGGCGAGAAACACAAAGGGCCATACTAAATCATAAGTCTAAAAGGACAAAGGGTGTTAATAAAACAAGCCTAAAGGCTCTGGGGTAGAAATTAGGTCGCGCCCCATTTGGGACGCAAATATCGTCTGGACGCAAATATTAGCGCCTGGCGCTAATTATCGGCACTGACAGGAAACTTCACTTTTACCGCCCCGGGAGGTGAGTGGAGCGCTAAAGCAGGCGCTGCACACCTGTCTTAAGGCGCAAAGGCCAAGGAGTGAGGCGCTAACTCAGTGCGCGAGCGCAGCGCAGCTGCTGCCAGTTAGCGAGGGAACACAGACACACTGGCGCCGGACACTTCTTAAAGCGGGGGGGGCCACTTGCTCCCCAGCCACACCCTGCTCATTGCAGCCTTGAATCTCAGCCTGGAGAGACCTGTGAATCCATTTTGCTGCCAAGCATGGAGAGGGTGAGAGAACGCGCTCATCGCTTCACCGAGCGGGCCTTGGATGCTCTGGTTGGCGCAGTGGAGCGCAGACGATGTATGCTGTTCCCTGAGAGTGGCAGGAGGCCTTTGCCACGTGAGTTCAGAAGAGTGTGGAGGGAGGTGGCTCAGAGCATCTCCTCCAGGAGCATGGTGCCCAGGACCCATACTCAATGCCGCAAAAAGTTCAACGACCTCACTCGGGTCGTCAGGGTGAGTGGCTTTTTCTCAATACCTCTCCATCCCTCCATCTCAACCTCACTCTATGGCCAGAGGGTCTTAAAACCCCAATGCACAACACTCATCCAACACCTATGGCCCTTTCATCAAACACACACACACATTCCACACTTTTGTAAGGGTTTTCTCTCTGAACCTGTGAGATTCGTGTGGCTCTGTGCAGCCTGAATGCTAGTGCGGGGTTAGGCCTTGTTGCCTGTTCTGGTCTCCAGCCAGTCTGGGAGCACTAGACACCTGTGAGTGGTTCGACCCACTCGCCCTTACGGTTCTGACACTGGACTTAGATGCGAGAGCAGTAATGGAGATAAAACTCAGGTAGACCCGGTTGAATGGTACGAAATGGAAAATCTTTATTGCATATTATTCAAGATTACGAAATACATGTCATAAGCACAGATTAATGACAGTACAATCTTACACGCAGTTATGTAACTAATTTCAGGGAAACGAGGAACGAACGACACATCGTAAATGGGGGCACACATTACAATTATCCTTAAAACTTAAACCCTCCCCTATCAATATCTGCCCTAAGCTAGATTTGTAGGATCGAGACTCATGCTCACCACTCGTGATAACTCGGAGAATTCCGAAAACTCTGATCGGATGTTTTTCACCGCAGCACCTGATCACCCACGTGTCGATCAGGGGTCTCTGTACCCCACTTGTTTACTCGTTTCTGCTCCGGCTAGCAGGCTGGAACGTCTGCTGTCATGAAGATCTGTGTTGTCCTCGGAGTTCCGACTCTACTCAAAAAAGAGTCTTCCTGTGCCCTCGCACTGATGCGATAAAATTCGAAGAATAGTCTTCCTGCCAGTTCTGTAGAACTCAAAAGCAGGTCTTCCTGGGCAAGGAAAAGTGTCTATTCGACCTACAGGCGCGGTCGGAGCTTACTGACCGTGGCGATACGTATGGTCTTCTTCTCTTCTCATCTCATCTCATCTCATCTCATCTCGGGCCTTCGGTTCCAACACCGTTTACCGACTTCTCGGGATGGTGCGCCCGTTTCAAGGCTTCACAGCCCAGTTCCACACAGATCTTCGCGGCACGCCACGAGGTAGATCCGAGCGGATCGTAAAGTTCAACAGTCTTTAAAAGCTGCAAGAGGCAGAGACGCGAGGCAGGCGGCAAGGAGTCGAAAGGATAAGAGCACAGGAGCAGCCACGAGGATAAACGCCAGCAGGATAAAAGTCAACCGAATAAGAGAGAGATGGACGGTTGGAGCTTGCAGTTATAGTGCAAAATCCTCCTTTTCCCGCCCAACCTTAATGTCTTTTTCTTTTGTTAGGGTTTGGCGCTCAAATTTCTTGTATAGGGTGATCTCCGTTTTAATGGGTTTCGGGGATACTCGTATCTGTCTGAGCACCTGTTAATACTTTTCCCATTGTTTAATCGGTCGGTGTTCTCCCTGGAGGGGCTTTGGGGCTTCCAAGTGTTTTCTGTAACTACCCGCTAACGGCTCTCTCATCGTAGAGTCGTTGGGATTTTGCATATTAATGTCTTTGGATGGGTTCTTGATTGCTTGGTACAATAGCCCTTATTCGCACCTGGGAGACCGATCTCAGTATTTATGTGTATACTGCAAACCCATGATGTCTCGTGTATTATCTTAAATGTGCTGAGTCTTGATCGATCTTGCACAAATGTTTATTGGAACGCCATCTTGTCTGCCTGTCGAAAAGTCTAGAATGTTCTGCCACGAGGCGCGGCGGCCATTTTACAAGCTGCTTGTGTCCACTTTGAAAACCTGACAGCATTCTGCTGAAATAAAAGCTGTTTGAACGAAACTATGTGTTTTCTCCTTATTTATAAAATCGCGATATATTGCGAATTCTACACTTTGCATACAGTAAGGGCTATTCACCTATGGAAGGCACATCAGGCAAGACCATGGCTGTATATTGTAAGGGCTATTCACCTATGGGAGGCACATCAGGCAAGACCATGGCTGTATATTGTAAGGGCTATTCACCTATGGGAGGCACATCAGGCAAGACCATGGCTGTATATTGTAAGGGCTATTCACCTATGGGAGGCACATCAGGCAAGACCATGGCTGTATATTGTAAGGGCTATTCACCTATGGGAGGCACATCAGGCAAGACCATGGCTGTATATTTACTCAGATGCTGTCCTTTTTCTTGCAGGCTAAGCTGGCTCATAATAGGAGACAGCAGCAACGGACAGGTGGAGGGCGGCCTCAGCTGCAAACCCTCAGTGATCTGGAGGAGCGCGTCCACAGGATTGTGGCAAGCCGGGTGATCGGTCCCGTCGCCACTGGAGACGCCGACCCCGTTCTGGACAGCAATGGTAAGGTCATCACCTTTTTGTCCTCTGTCCTTCCACTTGTCCCTCACAACACCAGCCTTTGACACTTTCAATCCAACTTGCTAACTCGCTGCACTTATTCCTCCCTTACTGCCACCCTGTCCTCACGCTAAAGCCACTCTTGTACCTCCCTGCTTTCAGATGGTGATTCACCAGCTGAGGAGACGGGCCCTGAAGCTGCCACTGGGAGTGATGCTGCAGCTGAGGAGGAAGAGGAAGCCAGAGCATCAGTGCCACCCTCTCCCGAGGAAGCCCATGCCCACACTGGGAACACGCCTTCCCCGGAGGGGAGCAGGGGGGAAGGGGCTGATGAAGGTGAAGCTCCAGGACCCAGCGGGCTGCAGCAACGCCATGGGGGTAGGGAAGAACAGGGGCCTTCTCCCTAGAGGGAGAGTATGCCAGACACTCCTACTGCAATGGACGCAGAGGAGGAGCGGCTGATTGCAGAAATGAACACCCAGGCGGTGGGCATGCACACTGAGCTCATGGGTGCAGTGGGAAGGGTGCCCGAATGCATTGAGTCACTGGCAAGGAGTGTGGAGCACTTCGCTGTAGCACAGGCGGATGCCACACTAACGCTTAGTGCTGCAATTCAGTCACTGGCTGCCGTGATCCCATCTCTGACTGCTCTCATACAGACTCAGATGGAGGCCACGCGAGCACAGACTGCTGCCAACCTCGATGGTTCGTGCACATGTCCCCGGGGCTGTCACCGCGCCGCAGCAGGCCAGCAATCTGTTCTCCGGCAGATTGCTCCGGATGCTGAAGTGCTGCCCCGGGGGAGTGCCAGTGTGTCGGGCGAGCAGGGAGTTGCTGTCCTCTCTCACGATGACAGCATTCCTGCTGCCAACACTGTCACTTCTCCACTGCACTTGCCACCGCCTGTAGGACAGACTGCTGCCGCCCATGCAGAGTTGGTGCAGTCTGCAGCCGGGCCCTCCAGACCCAGAAGTGGTCGAGGCCGTCCTTCAGGGGCATCTGCAGTGTCAGGGTCTGACGAGCAGCAGCCTTCCACCAGCCTTGCTGCAGCCACTGAGGTCCCATTACGGAGGAGCAGTAGGGTTAGAAGGGGGGAAGTGCGCAAGGGAAGGAGATCACCCTCGAAGGGCAAAAAGTAGGAGGTGTGACAAAATGCTGGTCATTTTTTTATTAAAGGCCGAGGTTCATGGTCCAACTTTTGTTTAGTGTTTTGGACATTATCTCCAGGTTGTGAGAACCAGTTATGTTATTGACTGTTTTTTTGTGTTTATTTCTATGAGTTTGTCATGAGGAATTGACACACACAGAGTTTGTAAAATAAATAAGTTTCTGCATTCAAAATATACATGGCTGGTGGTTGGAATTATTGGTGCCTTGGCCGGCTTAGGGGTTGCGTGCTGGGTTGATTAATGTTGGTAGCAATGGCAGGGGCCCTAGAAGCGGCTTGCTATTAGCCGTTGACGGACGGCCCTTGCAGTTTGACCATTGTGGGCCGCCCTCCCGCCTTGGTGCTGCTGATGATCATCCTCCTCGTCCTCTTCCTCCTCCTCCTCTGGTGGTGCTACAAGGCCTGGTGGCATTGGCTGGGTCCTGAGGATTGCCATGTTGTGCAACACGCAGCACACGACTACGAAGTTCGATACTTGCTCAGGCGAGTACTGCAGGGCTCCTCCGGAATGGTCCAGACAGCGGAACCGTTGTTTCAGCACGCCGATTGTGCGCTCAATAATGTTCCTGGTTGCTTGATGGCTTTCATTGTACCGCAGCTCAGCAGGGGTGTTTGGCGTACGGAGCGGTGTCATCAGCCAGGTGCTCAATGCGTACCACTTGTCCCCGAGAAGCCAACCAACTGGCTGATGCGGTGCCTCGAAAACTTCTGCCACAGTAGTCTGGCGCAGGATAAAAGCATCGTGGCAGCTGCCAGGATAGTGGGCATTGACAGCGAGTATCACCTGTCTGTGGTCACAGACCAACTGGACATTCAAGGAATGGAACCCCTTTCTGTTCCTGAATTCCTCTGCATTCTCACGCGGAGCACGCAAAGCCACATGCGTGCAGTCAATGGCGCCCTGCACCATGGGGAAGCCCGCTACCCTCGCAAAGCCCAGAGCGTGGTCACGCTGCTTGTCTGGGGTCATAGGGAAAGAGATGAACTCTCGTCTCCTTCTGAAGAGGGCATTGGTGACCTGCCGGATGCAGCGATGCACCGCGAACTGGGAGATATTGGCGAGGTCCCCAACAGCAGCTTGGAATGAGCCAGTGGCGTAGAAGTTCAAAGCCACTGTGACCTTCACTGCCACCGACAGAGACGTCCTGGACCTCAGTTGAGGCTGCAGATCTGGCTGCAGCAGATGGCAGAGCTCAGTGACCACCTCCTTGCTGAATCGCAGCCTTCGCAAACACAGCTCCTCGGACATATGGATGTAGGAGAGCTGTTCACGATATACCCTGGGAGGGTAAGCTCTCCTGTACATGCGCCTGATGGCCCTCCTCCGTCTGGCCATCATTGCCACTCTCTCTCTGCGTCTCTGTATCCTCCGATTCAGCTGGAGCAGGACGACGCCCCCAATCAGTGCAGCCCCCATATTCTCTTTGCCAGAAAAGTAATGAGGGACAGCAACTAAAGTAGCAACAAAGTTAGGATGAATAGGCAAAACTACCTCACAAAGCGTTGAGTCAATGTAGAAGTCTCTCTCTCTCTCTCTCCGAATCTCTCTCTCTCTCTCAGAACGAGTGGTGCATAAATGTCGACCACAGAAAAAGACAGGAAGAGGCCCCCTTTAAATAGCGCCCCCCCCCCCAGCCCCACAGCGATTGATAGCGTTCCAGTCTTCCAGTCGTTGGAAGCGCCAGGCGGTAAGGCAGGGGGCGCCACTCAATTTCCGCTCCGGGGCGCCCCAAGGGCGTTGCACCATGGAATGACGTCATAATCTGCGCGCGCAGGTGGTCGCAGCGGTAAGTTTTAGCGCCGCCGTACAATCTCAAGTTAAGTTCTCGAGCGGCGCAAACATCACTGCGCCCGGGCGTTAGCGGCTTTGCGCCCCATTAGCGCCCTCTTAAGGCGCTAACGGGAGGCGCAACCAAGTGAATTTTTACCCCTCTGTGTCTTAATGCAAGGAGTATCCGTAATAAGGTGGATGAATTGACTGTGCAAATTGATGTTAACGGATATGATGTGATTGGGATTACAGAGACGTGGCTCCAGAACAATCAAGGCTGGGAACTGAATATCCAGGGGTATTCAACATTCAGGAAGGATAGAATAAAAGGAAAAGGGGGTGGGGTAGCATTGCTGGTTAAAAAGGAGATTAATGCAATAGCTAGGAAGGACATTAGCTTGGAGGATGTGGAATCAATATGGGTTGAGCTGCAGAACACCAAAGGGCAGAAAACATTAGTGGGGGTTGTGTACAGACCGCCAAACAGTAGTAGTGAGGTGGGGGAGGGTATGAAACAGGAAATCAGAGGTGCATGCAAAAAAGGCGCAGCAGTTATCATGGGTGACTTTAATATGCATATAGATTGGGCTACTCAAACTGGAAGCAATACGGTAGAGGAGGATTTCCTGGAGTGTTTAAGGGATGGTTTCCTAAACCAATATGTTGAGGAACCAACTCGAGGGGAGGCCATCCTGGACTGGGTGTTGTGTAATGAGGAAGGACTAATCAGCAATCTTGTGGTGCGAGGCCCCTTGGGGAAGAGTGACCATAGTATGGTGGAGTTCTACATTAGGATGGAGAAGGAAACAGTTAATTCAGAGACCATGGTCCAGAACTTAAATAAGGGCAACTTTGAGGGTATGAGGCGTGAATTGGCGAGGTTAGATTGGCAAGCGATATTTAAGGGGTTATCAGTGGAAGGGCAATGGCAGACATTTAGAGATCGCATGGATGAACTACAGCAATTGTACATCCCTGTCTGGCGTAAAAATAAAAAAGGGAAGGTGGCTCAACCATGGCTAACAAGGGAAATCAGGGATAGTATTAAAAGCAAGGAAGTGGCATACAAATTGGCCAGAAGTAGCAGCAAACCCGGGGACTGGGAGAACTTTAAAACTCAGCAGAGGAGGACGAAGGGTTTGATTAGGGCAGGGAAAATAAAATATGAAAGGAAGCTTGCAGAGAACATTAAAATGGACTGCAAAAGCTTCTATAAATATGTAAAAAGAAAGAGGTTAATAAAAACAAACGTAGGTCCCCTGCAGTCAGAAACAGGGGAAGTCATAATGGGGAACAAAGAAATGGCAGATCAATTGAACAAGTACTTTGGTTCGGTGTTTACTGTGGAGGACACAAACAACCTTCCGGAAATAAAAGAGATCAAAGGATCTGGTAAGAGGGAGGAGCTGAGGGAAATCCTTATCAGTCGGGAAAAGGTGTTGGGGAAATTGATGGGACTGAAGGCTGATAAATCCCCAGGGCCTGATGGTCTGCATCCCAGAGTACTTAAGGAGGTGGCCTTGGAAATAGTGGATGCATTGACGATCATTTTCCAACATTCCTTAGACTCTGGATCAGTTCCGAAGGAGTGGAGGGTGGCTAATGTAACCCCTCTTTTTAAAAAAGGAGGGAGGGAGAAAGCAGGGAATTATAGACCGGTCAGCCTGACATCGGTGGTGGGTAAAATGATGGAATCAATTATTAAAGATGTCATAACAGACCATTTGGAAAGTGGCGACATGATAGGTCCAAGTCAGCATGGATTTGTGAAAGGGAAATCATGCTTGACAAATCTTCTGGAATTTTTTGAGGATGTTTCCAATAGGGTGGACGGGGGTGGAACCAGTAGATGTGGTGTATTTGGACTTTCAGAAGGCCTTCGACAAGGTCCCACACAAGAGATTGGTGTGCAAAGTTAAAGCACATGGGATTGGGGGTAATGTGTTGACGTGGATTGAGAACTGGTTGGCACACAGGAAACAAAGAGTAGGAGTAAATGGGTACTTTTCAGAATGGCAGGCAGTGACCAGCGGGGTACCGCAGGGTTCGGTGCTGGGGCCCCAGCTGTTTACATTATATATTAATGATTTGGACGAAGGGATTAATTGTAATATCTCCAAATTTGCGGATGACACTAAATTGGGAGGCAGTGTGAACAATGAGGAGGATGCTAGGAGGCTACAGAGTGACTTGGACAGGTTGGGTGAATGGGCAAACGTATGGCAGATGAAGTACAATGTGGATAAATGTGAGGTTATCCACTTTGGTGGTAAAAATAGGGAGGCAGACTATTACCTGAATGGTGGCAGATCAGGGAAAGGGGAGGTGCAACGAGACCTGGGCGTCATGGTACATCAGTCACTGAAGGTGGGAAGGCAAGTGCAGCAGGCAGTCAAGAAAGCAAATGGCATGATGGCCTTCATAGCAAGGAGATTTGAGTACAGGAGTAGGGAGGTGATGCTACAGTTGTACAGGGCCTTGGTGAGGCCACACCTGGAGTATTGTGTGCAGTTTTGGTCTCCTAACTTGAGGAAGGACATTCTTGCTATTGAGGGAGTGCAACGAAGGTTCACTAGATTGATTCCTGGGATGGCCAGACTGACATATCAAGAAAGACTGGATCAACTGAACTTGTATCCTCTGGAACCCGTACCCCAGTGAGAGTCAGTGTCTGTGGAACTGTAACCCAGTGAGAGTCAGTGTCTGTGGAACTGTACCCCAGTGAGAGTCAGTTTCTGTGGAACTGTACCCCAGTGAGAGTTAGTGTGTGTGGAACTGTACCCCAGTGAGAGTCAGTGTCTGTGGAACCCGTACCCCAGTGAGAGTCAGTGTCTGTGGAATTCGTACCCCAGTGAGAGTCAGTGTCTGTGGAACCCGTACCCCAGTGAGAGTCAGTGTCTGTGGAACCCGTACCCCAGTGAGAGTCAGTGTGTGTGGGACTGTACCCGAGTGAGAGTCAGTGTCTGTGGAACTGTACCCCAGTGAGAGTCAGTGTCTGTGCAACCCGTACCCCAGTGATAGTCAGTGTCTGTGGAACCCGTACCCCAGTGAGAGTCAGTGTCTGTGGAAATGTACCCCAGTGAGAGTCAGTGTCTGTGGAACTGTACCCCTGTGAGAGTCAGTGTCTGTGGAAATGTACCCCAGTGAGAGTCAGTGTCTGTGGAACTGTACCCCTGTGAGAGTCAGTGTCTGTGGAAATGTACCCCAGTGAGAGTCAGTGTCTGTGGAACCCTTACCCCAGTGAGAGTCAGTGTCTGTGGAACCTGTCGTAAGAATGAGCCTTACGCGTGGTGAACTTAAATCAACTAAAAAGGTGCTACATACAAAAGAGGTCTTACTCTATGCCTCTCCAGGATCCAACTGCTCAGTCCAGTATTTATCCTGGACTAATCACAGGAAGTGATGCAATAAAGTTCGAGTCACAGGAAGCTGTATTGTGTTACCACATTCTCCCCCCACAAAAGATTAGGAGGCCGGGATGCTCCCTCCATTTCGTAGCCGCTGGACGAGGGAGAGCCGCAACCGTTTGGGTTCTCGTAGCGGTAGAGGGCCCCTAGCCCGTTTACCCGCCGCGGGCCGTGGACCAGAGTCCGAGAGATCCAGCCCGCTCTGTGAGGGGTCAGGACGATCCTGACTGTGTACTGGTGCCCGAACGGGTGTCGGGCAGGGCTGTGGCAGATCCGTTTCCGAGCGTATGGTACGGGGTGGATCGTGGCTGCGCGTGCGAGCCCCGACGGGCTCATAGTCAGTCTGCCCCAGGTCGGCACGCTGGAGTGAGGTACCAGCCGGCGTCAGATCCAGATCGTGATGAGAGGCACCTGGCGAGCCCAGAGATGTGCCTGGTACAATATCATCCCCTGGTGTCCCTCTATGTTTCGGCGGGCAGGGAGCCAGATCCCGCAATGACACGGTAGATTCCCGACCGTCAGGATACCGAATATAGGCGTAGGTAGGGTTGACGTCAGTGAGCTCAACCTCATCTACCAGGGGGTCATTCTTAGACGCCCGGACATATCTTCGGAGTAGCACTGGTCCCGGTGCAGTCAGCCACGACGGGAGAGATATCCCATAGGATGAGCGACGCTGAAATCGGAAGAACCGTTCATGAGGCGTCGTATTTGTGGCGGTCGAAAGGAGGGACCGTGTGGAGTGTAATGCGTCTGGAAGTACTGCTTCCCATTGCTGGTTGGGTAGGCCCCGAGATCTCAAAGCCAGACGTACCGCATTCCAGATGATAGCGTTAAAACGCTCGACTTGCCCATTCCCGACCGGATGATAAGGCGTCGTTCTGCTGGCAGCAATACCCCGTTCCGAGAGATAGGCCTTGAGTTCTCCTGACATAAAAGAAGGGCCCCGATCCGAATGAACATAGGATGCCATGCCACAGAAAGCAAATACCTGCTCAAGGCAGCTGATAACCGTGGTCGTCAGCATATTGGGGCAGGGAAAGGCAAACGGAAAACGGGAATACTCATCGACCATGGTCAATAGATAAGTGTTGCGAGTTGAAGAGGGCAACGGCCCCTTAAAATCGATGCTAAGCCGTTGCATTGGCTGGGTCGCATGTATGAGTATACCACCCGAGGGGCGGAAAAACTGAGGTTTCAATTCCGCACAGACTCTGCAGTCCGAGCACATCTTCTTTACATCCCCGGTAGAGAATGGGAGATTTCGGGACCGCACGAAGTGTAGCATGCGAGTAACGCCCGGATGACACAACCCATCATGGATGTCTACGAGCGTAGAGGGTGCCATGGCGGAGCAGAATGCTCGTGTGAGGGTATCCGGAGCCACATTCTCCTTGCCAGGTCGATAGTGGATGGTGTAACCAAAAGAGGCCAATTCCAGCCGCCAAAGCTGGATTTTATTATTTTTAATTTTGGTCCGTTTTCGATTATCGAGCATGAAGGCGACCGATCGCTGGTCCGTGATTAAGGTAAAGTGCTGGCGAGCTAGGAGATGAGTCCACTTCCGTACTGCCTCTATGATGGCTGTAGCTTCTTTCTCGACTGGAGGATAATGTAGCTCAGCCCCTTGAAAAGTCCTGGACAAAAATGCCACCGGACGACCTTCCTGATTCAGAGTGGCCGAGATCGCCACCTCCGAGGCATCACACTCAACAACAAAAGGAAGACTCTCATCGATGGAGTGAAGAGCCGCTTTCTCCAACTGTTTTTTCAGGAGGTTAAAGGCTGCAACAGCCGCTGTGTCTAGTGGGAATGTGCTGGCCTTCAGTAGAGGTTGGATTCGGTCCGAGAAGTTAGGAATCCATTTAGCATAGTATGCAAACAGGCCGAGGGCCCGGCGCAAGGAGGCCGGATTCTTAGGTGGCGGGAGTTCTTGGAGTGGGCGAAGCCTTTCAGGGTCAGGTTTAATGATGCCATTGCCCACACAATAGCCAAGGATGTTGATGGTTGGTTGTGACTCAATGGATTTAGCCGCATTTAATGTCAAATTACGGTGCTGGAGTGCATCCCAAAATCGTTGGAGATTGGCGTCATGTTCCCGCTGATTGCGACCTGCGACAGTAATATTGTCCAGATAAGGAAACGTATCCTTTAAGTCTTCCTGTTTGACCAGGTCATCCATTGCTCGCTGGAAGACAGCCACTCCATTAGTGACCCCAAAGGGGAGGCGACGAAATTGATACAGCCGTCCATTGGCTTCAAAGGCCGTATACTGCTTGTCTGAGACCTTCAAGGGTACCTGATGATAGGCACTTTTCAGATCATATGTTGAGAACACCGTGTACTCAGCCAGTTTATTAACCATATCATCGATGCGCGGCAATGGGTATGCGTCCAAGTCCGTATATTGATTGATGGTCTGTGAATAGTCAATGCACAGCCGTTTCTTGTGAGGTTGTAGAGGGTTCTTAACAATAACGACCTGGGCGCGCCATGGCGACGAACAAGGCTCGATGATATCCTCTGCTAAAAGCCGAGAAATCTCAGCCGCAATAAAAGACTGGTCTTCCTGACTGAAACGTCGTGACTTTGTTATAATCGGTTTGCATCGAGGAGGGATACTGGTAAACAGTGAGGGTTCATCCAGTGAAGCTGCTGACAATGCACAGAACGGTAATCGAGGTCGTATATTAGAAATAGTGAGTTCAGGTTTGGATCCGCCGAACTCAATGGTGAGCTTCTTATGCTGCTTTTGAAAATCCTAGCCCTAAGATAAGATCACTACATAAGTCCTTGAGCACCGAAAGCCGGGTGGAGGGATACCTGTGACCATTAAGTGTTATTTCAACCATACAAAAGCCAGAAATTCTGGTATTAAGTGATGACTGAGCCATCGCAATTGCCTGGTCCGATGGGAAAACATGTAGCTTTAACTCTGCAACAATCTGTTCCCTAATGAAACTATCAGTGCTACCTGAGTCAATTAAGGCATCTAAAGTATGTCCATTAATTGATGCTTTTGTAGCTGCATGGAATAGGTTCTGAGGACAAGCAGCTGTAATTGGTGTCGTTGCACAAAGAGTGGCTGAAACTCTAGGTGTGTTTCTTCGAGAGAAAACCCGAGAGGAAGCACGATAGATTTTAGCCGGAACATCTTGATAGGCCCTTACCGGGGCAGTTCGGTAGGACTTAGCTTGATAAGCCCTCGTAGAGGCTCTTGATAGGCAAACCTTTGCAAAATGACCCTTTTTGTTGCAATGACTGCAAAACGCATTGCGAGCAGGGCAGAATTTCCGAGGGTGAAACTCATCACCACAAAAGAAGCATTTCTTAGATTGCCAAGAGGCTGCCACAGTGGGGTCATCATCCTCTTCATCAGTGAAGTCATCAGATTGATCGTCAGGGATAAAGTCCTCCCTAATAGAGTTCACCTGTGGCCTCTTAAATTGCCTGACTGTAGTTAAGGCAGCAGACCGAGGTCTGGGCACTGTATAAAGGTCTGCATTTCTTTTTGCCAGATCTAGAGAGCAAGCCATGTCATAAGCTCTCTGAAGCTCAAGTGTCTTACTTTCCAGTAGACGCTGGCGTATAAATGGGGAGGCAAGCCCGCAGATGAAAGCATCACGGATCATTTCTTCACGGTACAGCTCAGCTGAGGCCGCCTGAAAGTTACAGTCCATACTAAGTCTGCGAAGCTCTTGGAGGAATTTATCAATGGATTCCTCCGGCCCTTGTTGGGCTGTAGCTAGTAGATGTCTGGCATAGACCTCATTCGGTGTCTTAGTATATAGTCTTTTAAGCGTCCGAATTGCCTCCTCGTAACTGCCCCATTCCTCAACATACTGAAATACATTCGGAGTGACACAGTTGATGAGTATCCGCAACTTTGTGTCATCATCAGCCTTGCAATATTCGAGAAAATTGTCAAACGTGCGATACCAGTGTTTCCACACCTTACCGGCTGCTGGGGTGTTTGGGTCCAAGTCAAGACGCGATGGTTTAAGGATGTTTTCCATGATGGGTGATTCCCTGGATCCTTAGTTCCGAGTTCGTCCAAAAAGTTTGAGTGCGAAGTTTTTCAAAGTTGATTAAATTGTCGTAAGAATGAGCCTTACGCGTGGTGAACTTAAAGTAAGCTTTAATCAACTAAAAAGGTGCTACATACAAAAGAGGTCTTACTCTATGCCTCTCCAGGATCCAACTGCTCAGTCCAGTATTTATCCTGGACTAATCACAGGAAGTGATGCAATAAAGTTCGAGTCACAGGAAGCTGTATTGTGTTACCACAGAACACGTACCCCAGTGAGAGTCGGAGTCTGTGGAACCCGTACCCCAGTGAGAGTCAGTGGCTGTGGAACTGAACCCCAGTGAGAGTCAGTGGCTGTGGAACTGTACCCCAGTGAGATTCAGTGTCTGTGGAACCCGTACCCCAGTGAGATTCAGTGTCTGTGGAACCCGTACACCAGTGAGAGTCAGTGTCTGTTGAAATGTACCCCAGTGAGAGTCAGTGTCTGTGGAACTGTACCCCAGTGAGAGTCAGTGTCTGTGGAACCCGTTCCCCAGTAAGAGTCAGTGTCTGCGGGACCCGTACCCCAGTGAGAGTCAGTGTCTGTGGAACCCGTACCCCAGTGAGAGTCAGTGTCTGTGGAACTGTAACCCAGTGAGAGTCAGTGTCTGTGGAACCCGTACCCCAGTGAGAGTCAGTATCTGTGGAACTGTAACCCAGTGAGAGTCAGTGTCTGTGGAACTGTACCCCAGTGAGAGTCAGTGTCTGTGGAACCCGTACCCCAGTGAGAGTCAGTGTCTGTGGAACTGTACCCCAGTGAGAGTCATTGTCTGTGGAACTGTACCCCAGTGAGAGTCAGTGTCTGTGGAACTGTACCCCAGTGAGAGTCAGTGTCTGTGGAACTGTACCCCAGTGAGAGTCAGTGTCTGTGGAACTGTAGCCCAGTGAGAGTCAGTGTCTGTGCAACCCGTACCCCAGTGATAGTCAGTGTCTGTGGAACCCGTACCCCAGTGAGAGTCAGTGTCTGTGGAAATGTACCCCAGTGAGAGTCAGTGTCTGTGGAACTGTACCCCTGTGAGAGTCAGTGTCTGTGGAAATGTACCCCAGTGAGAGTCAGTGTCTGTGGAACCCTTACCCCAGTGAGAGTCAGTGTCTCTGGAACCCGTACCCCAGTGAGAGTCAGTGGCTGTGGAACTGTACCCCAGTGAGATTCAGTGTTTGTGGAACCCGTACCCCAGTGAGATTCAGTGTCTGTGGAACCCGTACACCAGTGAGAGTCAGTGTCTGTTGAAATGTACCCCAGTGAGAGTCAGTGTCTGTGGAACTGTACCCCAGTGAGAGTCAGTGTCTGTGGAACCCGTTCCCCAGTGAGAGTCAGTGTCTGCGGTACCCGTACCCCAGTGAGAGTCAGTGTCTGTGGAACCCGTACCCCAGTGAGAGTCAGTGTGTGTGGAACTGTACCCCAGTGAGAGTCAGTGTCTGTGGAACTGTACCCCAGAGAGAGTCAGTGTCTGTGGAAATGTACCCCAATGTGAGTCAATGTCTGTGGAACCCGTACCCCAGTGAGAGTTAGTATCTGTGGGACTGTACCCCAGTGAGAGTCAGTGTCTGTGGAAATGTACCCCAGTGAGAGTCAGTGTCTGTGGAACTACCCCAGTGAGAGTCAGTGTCTGTGGGACCCGTACCCCAGTGAGAGTCAGTGTCTGTGGAACCCGTACCCCAGTGAGAGTCAGTGTCTGTGGAACCCGTACCCCAGTGAGAGTCAGTGTGTGTGGAACCGTACCCCAGTGAGAGTCAGTGTCTGTGGAACTGTACCCCAGTGGGAGTCAGTGTCTGTGGAACCCGTACCCCAGTGAGAGTCAGTGTGTGTGGAACCGTACCCCAGTGAGAGTCAGTGTGTGTGGAACCCGTACCCCAGTGGGAACGGAGGTGGGGGGAACCGAGTGAGACGGGGATTGAGGGAGGGGGAATCGGCTCCATCCTCAGCCTGTGCTGTGGATTCTGGGACATTTGAACATTTTCAGGACTGATGGATAGATTTTGGTTGGGTAAGGATATCAAGAGATGTGGAGCAATGGCGGATCGATTGAGCTCAGGTACACATCAGCCATGATCCATATGAATGACGGAACAGGCTCAAGGGACTGAATGGCCTCCTCCTGTTCCTAATGTTCCACAACAGTCACAGATTAAGCAGTGTCTGTGTTATTGAACCACAGAGTGAAAGCAAACAGGCCTGGGCAGGTTGGTGTCTCTCCCTCAGAGTTCCTGCAGCAACCTGTCAGTCTCAAAGTAGCTGAGACAGGAAACCATTCCTGTTTCACATTTCCGGAGTTTCCCTGAGACACACGGTGGCTCAGCTCAGGGTCAGGGGCTGGGGGTCGCGGGGACTGGGCTGGGGGTCGGGGCTGGGGGACAGGGCTGGGGGTCAGGGCCTGGGGGTCAGGGACTGGGGGTCGCGGGGACAGGGCTGGGGGTCGGGGCTGGGGGTCGGAGACAGGGCTGGGGGTCAGGGGCTGGGGGTCGGGGACAGGGCTGGGGGTCAGGGGCTGGGAGTTGGGGCTGGGGCTCGGGCCTGGGCTGGGGGTTGGGGCTGGTGGTCAGGGGCTGGTGGTCAGGGGCTGGGGGTCAGGGACAGGGCTGGGGGTCGGGGACAGGGCTGTGGGTCAGGGGCTGGAGGTCGGGGCTGGGAGTCGGGGCTGGGGGTCAGGGGCTGGAGGTCGGGGCTGGGGGTCAGGGACAGGGCTGGGGGTCGGAGACAGGGCTGGGGGTCAGGGGCTGGAGGTCGGGGGGCTGGGGGTCGGGGGCTGGGGGTCAGGGGCTGGAGGTCGGGGGGCTGGGTGTCAGGGGTCGGGGCTGGGGGTCGGGGACAGGGCTGGGGGTCGGGGGCTGGGGGTCGGGGATCAGGGGCTGGGGGTCAGGGGTCGGGGGCTGGGGGTCGGGGCTGGGGGACGGGGCTGGGGGACGGGGCTGGGTGTCAGGGGTCGGGGCTGGGGGTCAGGGGTCGGGGGCTGGGGGCCGGGGGACGGGGCTGGGGGTCAGGGGTCGGACGGCTGGGGGTCGGGGCTGGGGATCCGGATGATTCAGCGATTTCTCCTCCATTTCTGTGGGGAATTGTGGGATTATTGCGCAGCCTTCCAGGAAATTCCCACAGTGCCAATGTGGGATCGTCCCTTCTGAGCAGGCATCATGGGATAGATCCCCATCCTTTAGGATCGCCCAATCAAAGCCTGGTATTTTGGGATAACATGACCAGCAATGCAGGCATTACAACAACCTGCTTTTATATTGCGTCTTCAATGTAGTGAAACAGCCGACGGATGAATGATCCCCTGTGATTATATATTATAAAAGAGAAAGACTTGCATTTCTACAGCGCCTCTGACGTCCCAAAGCACTTTACTTTTTGAAGTGTAGTCACTGTTGTAATGTAGGAAACGCAGCAGCCAATTTGCACACAGCAAGCTCCCACAAATAGCAATGTGAGAATGACCAGATCATCTGTTTTAGTGATGTTGGTTGAGGGATAAATATTGGCCCCAGGACACCGGGGAGAACTCCCCTGCTCCTCTTCGAAATAGTGGCTGTGGGATCTTTGACAGCCACCTGAGAGAGCAGACGGGGCCTCGGTTAAATGTCTCATCCGAAAAATGGCACCTCCGACAGTGCGGCGCTCCCTCAGCACTGCCCCTCCGACAGTGCGGCGCTCCCTCAGTACTGCCCCTCCGACAGTGCAGCGCTCCCTCAGTACAGCCCCTCCGACAGTGCGGCGCTCCCTCAGTACTGCCCCTCCGACAGTGCGGCGCTCCCTCAGTACTGCCCCTCCGACAGTGCGTCGCTCCCTCAGTACTGTCCCTCCGACAGTGCGGCGCTCCCTCAGTACTGCCCCTCCGACAGTGCGGCGTTCCCTCAGTACTGCCCCTCCGACAGTGCGGCGCTCCCTCAGTACTACCCCTCCGACAGTGCGGCGCTCCCTCAGTACTGCCCCTGTGACAGTGCTGCGCTCCCTCAGTACTGCCCCTCTGACAGTGCGGCGTTCCCTCAGTACTGCCCCTCCAACAGTGCTGCGCTCCCTCAGTACTGCCCCTCCGACAGTGCAGCGCTCCCTCAGTACTGCCCCTCCGACAGTGCGGCGCTCCCTCAGTACTGCCCCTCCGACAGTGCAGCGCTTCTTCAGTACTGCCCCTCTGACAGTGCGGCGCTCCCTCAGTACTGCCCCTCCGACAGTGCGGCACTCCCTCAGTACTGCCCCTCCGACAGTGCGGCGCTCCCTCAGTACTGCCCCTCCGACAGTGCAGCGCTCCCTCAGTACTGCCCCTCCGACAGTGCGGCGCTCCCTCAGTACTGCCCCTCCGACAGTGCGGCGCTCCCTCAGTACTGCCCCTCCGACAGTGCGGCGCTTCCTCAGTACCGCCCCTCCGACAGTGCGGCGCTTCCTCAGTACTGCCCCTCTGACAGTGCGGCGCTTCCTCAGTACTGCCCCTCTGACAGTGCGGCGCTTCCTCAGTACTGCCCCTCTGATCATCTTGAAAACCTCTATTCGGTCACCTCTTAACCTTCTCTGTTCCCAGGAGAACAGTCCCAACTTTTCCAACCTCTCCTCATAACTGAAGACCCTCATCCCTGGTCACATCCTGGTAAACCTCCTTTGTTCCCTTTCTAATGCCTTTTACATCTTTCCTGAAGTGCGGGGCCCAGAATTGTCCACAATACTCCAGCTGAGGCCTAACCAGTAATTTATAAAGTTCGAGCAGGATCTCTTTGTTTTTATATTCTATTCCTCTATTTATAAACCCCAGTAACCCATCGGCTTTTTTAACCATCTTATCAACTTGCCCCGCCACCTTTAAGGATTTGTGTGTCTGGACACCAAGGTCTCTCTGCTCATCGACACTTTTCAAAAACGTGCCATTTACAGTATACTGGCTTTCCATATTAGTCCTCCCAAAGTGCATCGCTTCACACTTCTCCAGAACCCCATCTTAATTACACGGCATTATGTGAAAGACACTCCTTTATTATAATTTTAATTCATTCATGGGATGTGGGCATCGCTGGCAAGGCCAGCATTTATTGCCCATCCCTAATTGCCCCTTGAGAAGGTGGTGGTGAGCCGCCTTCTTGAACCGCTACAGTCCGTGTGGTGAAGGTGCTCCCACAGTGCTGTTAGGGAGGGAGTTCCAGGATTTTGACCCAGTGACGATGTCAGGATGGTGTGTGACTTGAAGGGGAACTTGGAGGTGATGGTGTTCCCATGCGCCTGCTGCCCGTGTCCTTCAAGGTGGTAGAGGTCGCGGGTTTGGGAGGTGCTGCCGAAGAAGCCTTGGCGAGTTGCTGCAGTGCATCTTGTAGATGGTACACACTGCAGCCACGGTACGCCAGTGGTGGAGGGAGTGAATGTTTAAGGTGGTGGACGGGGAGCCAATCAAGCGGGCTGCTTTGTCCTGGATGGTGACAACATTTTTGAATGTTAAAATGACATCATGGGATATACACATCTCAATTATTACATAGGAACAGCAATAGGCATTCAGCCACTTGAAGGTGTTCCACCATTCAATTAGATCCTGGCTGATCTGTAGCTCAACTCCATCTACCCGCCTTTGCTCCATATACCTCGATACCCTTACCCAACAAAAATCTATCAATCTCAGTCTTGAAAGCTCAAATTGGCTCCCTGCATTTTGGGGGGGAGAGTTCAAAATTTCCACTACCCTTTGTGTGAAAAGGTGTTTAGAATCACAGAATCGTAGAATGATAGAATGGTTACAGCACGGAAGGAGGCCATTCGGCCCGTCGAGCCCATGCCGGCTCTCTGCAAGAGCAATTCAGCTAGTCCCACTCCCCCGCCCTTTCCCCGTAGCCCTGCAAATGTTTTTCTTTCAGGTACTTATCCAACTCCCTTTTGAAAGCCACAATTGAATCGTTCAGGCAGTGCATTCCAGATCCTAACCACTCGCTGCGTAAAAAAGTTTTTCCTCATGTCGCCTTTGGTTCTTTTGCCAATCACCTTAAATCTGTGTCCTCTGGTTCTCGACCCTTCCACCAATGGGAACAGTTTCTCTCTATCTACTCTGTCCAGACCCCTCATGATTTTGAACACCTCTATCAAATCTCCTCTCAACCTTCTCTGCTCTAAGGAGAACAACCCCAGCTTCTCCAACCTGTCCTTGTAGCTTAGATCCCCATCCCCGAAACCATTCTAGTAAATCTCCTCTGCACCCTCTCAAGGACCTTCACATCCTTCCTGAAGTGTGGTGACCAGAACTGGACGCAATACTCTAGTTGTTGCCTAACCAGCGCTTTATAAAGGTTCAGCATAACTTCTCTACTTTTGTACTCAATACCTCTATTTATGAAGCCCAAGATCCCATATGCTTTGCTAACCACTCTCTCAATATGTCCTGCCACCTTCAGGAACCTATGCACATTAACTCCCAGGTCCCTCTGTCCCTGCACACTCTTTAAAACTGTGCCATTGGCCCAGAAATTAAACACTGAGCGTTGCCTGCGGGGGTAAGGCTTCCCCGCGATATCTCACTGCGCGCCTACCTTTTCCCTCCAGGCCCACACGAACTTTAGTTTCAAGGCTGCAGCTGTGCAGTGCTTGCGTGACCCAGAGACGCAGTTAGTTCGTGCGAGCTCTGGGATCACGTGATTCAGTTAGAGCCAACGGCAGCACACCATCTTTCATTCATAGTTTTGACAGGAGAACTGTCAAAGCTATGAATACAACTTACCCCCAAAAGAACAGCTAAACCTCAATTAAATTTAAAAAAAACCATCACATTAATAAAATAACTAGAGTTAAATAAATTAACCACTTTAAACAAAAATTTAAATTTTTGAAATTTTTTAAATCTTTTTAAAAGTTATAAAAATAAACTTACCTTTCTTTAAAGTCTCTAAAAAAGATAAACCTGTTGAAAAAAATTTAAAATACTTAATTAACTACTTACCTTGTTAAAAGAGGGTCTTACGCCTCCTTTCTTTATGTGTAAAATCTTCCATGCTTACCTGCGCGTTCAAAGCACTAAGTGCACTGCGTGCGCGCAGCCTATAGCGTGCACGCGGTTCACCTAGGAACCGCCCCCTTTTGAGTTCACGAAGTGCCGGTTTCCCGCGCATGCGCAGTGCATGCTGGAAACCGGCAATTGGAGACCTAAAACGCGAGAGTACACAGTGCGTACTCTCGCGTATTAGGTCTAATTTTCGGGCCATTAAGTCTATATTGCCTCTCCCTGTTCCTTCTGCCAAAATGCATCACCTCACACTTCTCTGTATTAAATTCCATCTGCCACTTGTCTGCCCATTCTGCAGCCTTTCTACGTCCTGTTGCAGTCGATTGGTATCCTCCTCACTGTTTGCCACACCCCCAAGTTTGGTCTCATCGGCAAATTTTGAAATTTTACTCTGTATTCCAATATCCAAGTCATATATCAATCAAAAAAAGCAGTGGCCCCAGCACTGACCCTTGGGAAACACCACTGTCTACCATCCTCCAGTCTGAAAAACAGACATTTACCACAAGTCGCTGTTTTCTGTCCTTAAGCCAATTCCTTATCCAAGCTGACACTGACCCACCTATTCCATGAGTCTCAATTTTGTTAACCAGCCTTCTATGTGGTACTTTGTCAAACGCCTTCTGAAAATCCATGTAGACAACATCCACTGCATTCCCTTCATCAACCTTCTCTGTTACTTCATCAAAAAATTCAATTAGATTAGTCAAACACGATCTGCCTTTTACAAATCTGTGCTGGTTCTCCTTAATTAACTTAAACCTCTCCAAGTGCCTGCTAATTTTTTCCTTGATTATTGTTTCTAAAACTTTACCCACCACTGATGTTAAACTGTAGTTACTAGGATTGCCCTTACACCCTTTCTTGAACAATGGTGTCACGTTTGCCACTTTCCAATCCTCAGGCACCTCCCCTGCATCTAGGGAAGATTGGAAAATTATGGCAAGCCCTTCTGCTATCTCCTCCCCCAATTCCCTTAGCAACCTGGGATGCAAGCCATCTGGACCAGGCGACTTGTCCACTCTAAGCATACCCAGCCTTTCTAGTACATCCTATCAATTTTCACCCCTTCCATTGCTTCTACCTTTTCCACTTCTATCGATATTTTGTCAGCATCCACCTCCTTAGTAAACACCGATACAAAGTACTGATTGAGTATTCTAGCCTTGCCCTGCGCCTCTAAGTATATATCACCTTCTTTGTCTCTAATAGGCCCCAACCTGCCTCTTACTACCCGTTTACTGTTTACATGCCGGTAGAAGATTTTTGGGTTCCCTTTTATGTTAACCGTCATTCTACTCTCATATTCTCTCTTTGCCAATCTTATTTTCCTCTTCACTTCCCCTCTCAACTTATTGTATTTGGTCTGGTTCTCACTTGAAGAATTCACCTGAGATGCATCATACACCCTCTTTTTTTGTTTCATCATCTTCTCTATCTCCCTTGTCGTCCAAGGAGCCCTTGCTTTGGTTCCCTTACCCTTCCCTTTTGTTGGAATGTACCTAGCCTGTACCTGAAACATCTTCTCCTTAAAGATCACCCATTGTTCCGTTACAGTTTTTCCTGTCAATTTTTGGTTCCATTTTACCCTGGCTAGATCCTTTTGCATCCCATTGAAGTTAGCCCTATTCCAGTTTAGAAGTTCCACTCTAGATTGTTCCTTGCTCTTCTCCATTGCTAATCTAACTCTTATGATACGATGATCACTCGTACCCAAGTGTTCTCCCACAGACACTTGGTCGACCTGGCCCACCTCATTCCCCAGCACCAGATCCAGCAATGCCTCCTTCCTAGTTGGGTTTAGAACATACTGGTCAAGGAATTTCTCCTGAACACATTTCAGAAATTCCTCCCCTCCTTTCCCTTTACTCTAACATTATCCCAATCGATATTTGGGTAATTAAAGTCCCCCAATATCACCACTCTATAGCTCTTGCACATCTGTGATTTCCCTGCAGAATTGCTCCTCTACCTCCCTCTCACTATTTGGAGGCCTATAGAATACCCCCAATAGCGTGATCTTAACCTTTTTGCTCCTCAACTCTAACCAAATGGATTCTGTCCTTGCTCCCTCAAGGACATCCTCTCTTTCCAACACTACAATGTCTTCCCTAATCAGTACCGCCACCCCACCTCCCTTTTTTCCTTCCCTATCTTTTCTGAATATTAAGCACCCATTCCTCACCATTTTTAAGCCACGTTTCCGTTATTGCCACATCATATTGCCACACGGCTAATTGTGCTTGTAACTCACCAACCTTAGTCACCACACTTTGTGTATTTACGTACATACATGCATTCTAAACCTGTCTTTGTATTCCTCGTAGTCCTTCTTAGTCAGTGGTCCGAGTACCGACCCCTGGGGAACACCACTGTGTACCTTCCTCCAGTCCGAAAAACAACCTTTCACCACTACTCTCTGTTTCCTGTCACTTAGCCAATTTCGTATCTATGCTGCCACTGTCCCCTTTATTCCATGGGCTTCAACTTTGCTGGCAAGCCTGTTATGTGGCACTTTGATGAGCGCCCTTTGGAAATCCATTTACACGTCAACCACATTGCCCTCATCGACCTTCTCTGTTACCTCATCAAAGTTTATATTTTCTCTCTTCATTCTTTCTACCAAAATGTATCACTTCACACTTTTCTGCATTAAATTTCATCTGCCACGTGTCCGCCCATTCCACCAGCCTGTCTAGGTCCTCTTGAAATCTATCCCTATCCTCCTCACTGTTTACTATACTTCCAAGTTTTGTGTCATCTGCAAATTTTGAAATTGTGCCCTGTACACCCAAGTCAAAGTCATTAATATATCAAGAAAAGCAGTGGTCCTAGTACCAACCCCTGGGGAACACCACTGTATACCTTCCTCCAGTCCAAAAAACAACTGTTCACCACTGTTTCCTGTCACTTATCCAATTTTGTATCCATTCTGCCACTGTTCCTTTTATTCCATGGGCTTCAACTTTGCTGGCGAGCCTATTATGTGGCACTTTATCAAACGCCTTTTGGAAATCACTGTGCACCGTGTCAACCACATTGCCCTCATCTGTTGCCTCATCAAAAAACTCGATCAGGTTGGTTAAACACGATTTGCCTTTAACAAATCCGTGCTGGCTTCCCTTAATTAATCCACACTTGTCCAAGTGACTGTTAACTTTTGTCCCTGATTATTATTCCTAAAAGCTTCCCCACTACCGAGGTTAAACTGACTGGCCTTCAGTTGCTGGGTTTATCTTTACACCCTTTTTTGAACAAGGGTGTAACATTTGCAATTCTCCGGTCCTCTGGCACCACCCCTGTATCCAAGGAGGATTGGAAGATTATGGCCAGTACCTCCGCGATTTCTTCCTTCACTTCCCTCAGCATCCTAGGATGCATCCCATCTGGTCCTGGTGATTTATCTACTTTAAGGGCAACTTGGCACATTGGATCCAAAATTGGCTTAGTGGCAGGAGGCAGAGGGTGATGGTAGAAGGTTGTTTTGTGACTGGAAGCCTGTGTCCAGTGGTGTACCGCAGGGATCGGTGCTGGGTCCTTTGCTGTTTGTAGTGTACATTAATGATTTAGATATGAATGTAGGAGGTATGATCAGTAAGTTCGCAGATGACACAAAAATTGGTGGTGTAAATAGCGAGGAGGGAAGCCTCAGGCTACAGGACGATATAGACGGGATGGTTAGATGGGTAGAACAGTGGCAAATGGAATTTAACCCTGAAAAGTGTGAGGTGATGCATTTTGGGAGGACTAACAAGGCAAGGGAATACACAATGAATGGTAGGATCCTAGGAAGGACAAAGGATCAGAGGGACCTTGGTGTGCATGTACATAGATCCCTGAAGGCAGCAGGACAGGTAGATAAGGTGGTTAAAAAGGCATATGGGATACTTGCCTAAAGGGATTGAAGGCGGACAAATCCCCAGGGCCTGATAACATGCATCCTAGGGTACTGAAGGAGGTGGCCCTAGAGATAGCGGATGCACTAAGTATGATTTTTCAGAATTCATTAGAATCGGGAACAGTGCCCATGGATTGGAGGGTAGCTAACGTTACCCCACAATTCAAAAAGGGGGGTAGGGAAAAAGCAGGTAATTACAGACCTGTAAGCCTTACATCAGTTGTGGGCAAAATGCTGGAGTCCATCATTAAGGATGAAATAGCGGAGCACTTAGCAAATGGGGACAGGATAGGACAGAGTCAACATGGATTTACAAAGGGTAAATCGTGCTTGACTAATCTATTGGAATTTTTTGAGGGAGTAACTGGTAAAATAGATGGGGGAGAGCCAGTAGATGTGGTGTACCTGGACTTCCAAAAGGCCTTCAATAAGGTCCCACATAAAAGATTAGCATGGAAAATTGAAGCTCATGGGATAAAGGGGAAAGTATTGACGTGGATAGAGAACTGGCTGTCAGATAGAAAACAAAGAGTTGGAATAAACGGCTCATTTTCTGAATGGCAGGCAGTAACAAGTGGGGTACCACAGGGATCTGTCCTGGGTCCCCAGCTGTTCACAATTTACATTAATGACCTGGATCAGGGAGTCGGATGCAGCATTTCCAAATTTGCAGACGACACTAAACTAGGAGGGGGGGTGGGCTCAGAGGAGGAGACCAGGAAGCTCCAGAGCGATTTGGACAGACTGGGTGATTGGGCGGATAAATGGCGGATAAAAAGGTCTCCTTTTTGATCCCTAATCGGCCCCACCCCTCTTACTCCCCGTTTACTATTTTATATGCCTATAGAAGACTTCTGGATTACCTTTTATGTTGGCTGCCATTCTATTCTCATACTCTCTCTTTGCCCCTCTTATTTTCTTTTTCACTTCTCCTCTGAACTTTCGATATTTAGCTTGATTCTTAGATTTATTCTCGACCTAATATCTGTCATACCCCGCTCTTTTTCTGCTTCATCTTACTCTTGATCTTCATCATCCAGGGAACCTTCCCCCCTAGTGGGATGTACCTCGACTGTACCCGAACTATTTCCTCCTTAAAGGCAGCCCATTGTTCGATTACAGTTTAGCCTGCCAATCTTTGATTTCAATTTACCCGGGCTAGATCTGTTCTCATCCCACTGAAATTTGCCTTCCTTCAATTAAGTATTTTTTACTCTAGATTGCTCCCTGTCCTTTTCCATAGCTAATTTCAACCTTATGATACTATGATCACTGTTCCCTAAATGTTACCCTACTGACACTTGCTCCACTTGACCTACTTCATTCCCCAGAACCAGATCCAGCAATGCCTCCTCCCTCGTTGGGCCAGAAAAATACTGATCAAGAAAGTTCTCCTGAACACACTTCAGAAATTCTTCCCCCTCCCTGCCCTTTACACTATCACAGTCTACATTAGGATAGTTCTTGCACCTCTCTGTAATTTCCCTGCAAATTTGCTCCTCCATATTTTTCCCACTAGTTGGTGATCTATAGAATACACCTAGTAGTGTAATGGCACCTCTATTATTTCTTAACTCTAGCCATATAGATTCTATCCTTGACCCCTCCAGGACATCCTCCCTCTTCAGCACTGTAATATTCTCCTTAACCAATTCTGCCACACCACCTTCTATCTTTCCTGAACACCTTATATCCAGGAATATTTAATACCCAATCCTGCCCTTTTTTGAGCCAGGTCTCCGTTATTGCCACATCATATTCCCATGTGGCTATTTGCGCCTGTAGCTCACCCACCTTGTTTACTATGCTTCGTGCGTTCACATACATAAACTGTAAACCTCTCAAGGCCAATATCTCCTTCCTGAGGTGTGGTGCCCAGAACTGAACACAGTTACTCCAGATAGGGTCTGAGCAGGGCTCTGTACAGCTGAACATCACTGCCTCACTTTATGTCCCTTTGTAGTTCCCAGCTGCACTACTTACTGTGCTTCCCAACTTAGTGTCATTTGAAGACTTGGATATAAAATTCCCTATTTCTTCATGCAAGTCATTGATATATATGGTGAAAAGCTGAGGCCCCAGTACAGATCCCTGGGGAACATCACTTGTCATGTCCCGCCAATCAGAGAACGTTCCCTTAATCCCGACTCTCTCTATCCTACCTCCCAATCAATCACCGACCCATGTCACAAGGTTACATCCAATTCTATGTGCTTTCATTTTTGCTAATAATTCTTTGTGCTCCTGTCTCACACCCAAGATCAGCTAACTGTCCTGTCCACAATCGATCCTGGGACCGTGTCACTCAGCGCTCGGGGTACCAGGTGTCGTACTTCGGTTTATTTGCCCCTCTCCTCTCCTGAGTACCGACTCCCTGCCGTGTGCATCACCCCCGCCCCCCAGATGCAGGAGGGTTCGGGGGAGGTGGGCAAAGGTCAGATCAAAGAGGCAGGTCGGCAAGGCTTTCTGAAGGTGGGGAGAGTTGATGGCTTCACATCCCTCCCCTCCCTCCCTCCCCACGCACCCCTCCGCTCATGTTAGAATGTAAAACTTTGGTTAAAAATGTGGGTACAATTTCCACATACATCTTGTTATTTCAAACACTGTTACCTCAAAAATACCCCCCCCGACCCCGCCCTGATCCCCCCAACGCACCGAGCCCCCCACCCTGACCCCAACGCACCGAGCCTGACCCCCCAAC
>JASTWF010001734.1:0-22500 GCA_030390025.1 Squalus acanthias
GGGGGAGAGAGTGACGGTGAGGAGAGAGAGTGACGGTGAGGAGAGAGAGTGACGTTGAGGGGAGAGAGAGTGACGGTGAGGAGAGAGAGTGACGGTGAGGGGTGAGAGTGACGTTGAGGGGAGAGAGAGTGACGGTGAGGAGAGAGAGTGACGGTGAGGGGAGAGAGTGACGGTGAGGAGACAGAGTGACGGTGAGGGGAGAAGTGAGCGACGGTGAGGGGGGAGAGTGACGGTGAAGGGGAGAGAGTGACGCTGACGGGGGAGAGTGACGGTGAGGGGTGAGAGAGTGACGGTGAGGAGAGAGAGTGACGTTGAGGGGAGAGAGAGTGACGGTGAGGAGAGAGAGTGACGGTGAGGGGTGAGAGTGACGTTGTGGGGAGAGAGAGTGACGGTGAGGGGAGAGAGAGTGACGGTGAGGGGAGAGAGAGTGACGGTGAGGAGACAGAGTGACGGTGAGGGGAGAGAGTGACGTTGAGGGGAGAGAGAGTGACGGTGAGGGGAGAAAGAGTGACGGTGAGGAGAGAGAGTGACGGTGAGGGGTGAGAGTGACGGTGAGAGTGACGGTGAGGGGTGAGAGTGACGGTGAGGGGAGAGAGTGACGGTGAGTAGAGAGAGTGACGGTGAGGGGTGAGAGTGGCGTCCCCCACCCGTGACTGAGGTCACCTCTGACGCCTCCCCCGCCCACCCAAGCACTCTGACTACGATTTGCCCATCCCCCTTCCTCCAGTGACTGTGACCGAGGCCTCTCCTGCAACCTCACCTTCACCCGCTCTGGATGCCGGGCTCCCAGGCAATTCCGGCTCTGACAATCCAGCATCTAGATGTCGAGCCGGATACTCAGAAACAACATCCGGCACATGCACAGAAAGAGCCGACGCGCAAGCACACTGGGTCACTCTGGGGTCACTCTGCCATTGGACAAGTTGTTGTTTAATTTAACCTTCGAGACGCAAATTGACAGCTCAGAGGTACACTCACTGCCCAGGGGGCTACACTCACTGCCCAGGGGGTACACTCACTGCCCAGGGGGTACACTCACTGCCCAGGGGGCACACTCACTGCCCAGGGGGGTACACTCACTGCCCAGGGGGCTACACTCACTGCCCAGGGGCTACACTCACTGCCCAGGGGCTACACTCACTGTCCAGGGGGCTACACTCACTGCTCAGGGGGCTACACTCACTGCCCAGGGGGCTGCACTCACTGCCCAGGGGGCTACACTCACTGCCCAGGGGGCTACACTCACTGCCCAGGGGCTACACTCACTGCCCAGGGTTACACTCACTGCCCAGGGTTACACTCACTGTCCAGGGGCTACACTCACTGCCCAGGGGCTACACTCACTGCCCAGGGGGCTACACTCACTGTCCAGGGGGTACACTCACTGTCCAGGGGGTACTCTCACTGTCCAGCGGGCTACACTCACTGTCCAGGGGGTACACTCACTGTCCAGGGGGCCTACACTCACTGTCCAGGGGGCTACACTCACTGTCCAGGGGGTACACTCACTGCCCAGGGGGTACACTCACTGCCCAGGGGCCACTCACTGCCCAGGGGGCCACTCACTGCCCAGGGGGTACACTCACTGTCCAGGGTTACACTCACTGCCCAGGGTTACACTCACTGTCCAGGGGCTACACTCACTGCCCAGGGGGCTACACTCACTGCCCAGGGGGCTACACTCACTGCCCAGGGGGCTACACTCACTGTCCAGGGGGTACACTCACTGTCCAGGGGGTACTCTCACTGTCCAGCGGGCTACACTCACTGTCCGGGGGTACACTCACTGTCCAGGGGCTACACTCACTGTCCGGGGCTACACTCACTGTCCAGGGGGTACACTCACTGCCCAGGGGGTACACTCACTGCCCAGGGGGCCACTCACTGCCCAGGGGGTACACTCACTGTCCGGGGGGGGGACTCTCACTGCCCGGGGGGGGACACTCACTGCCCGGGGGGGGGGACACTCAATGCCCGGGGGGGGACACTCAATGCCCAGGGGTACACTCACTGCCCAGGGGTACACTCACTGCCCAGTGGGTACACCTCACTGCCCAGGGGCTACACTCACTGCCCAGGGGGTACACTCACTGCCCAGGGGCTACACTCACTGCCCAGGGGGGTACACTCACAGCCCAGGGTACACTCACTGCCCAGGGGTACACTCACTGCCCAGGGGGTACACTCACTGCCCGGGGGTACACTCACTGCCCAGGGGGTTACACTCACTGCCCAGGGGGTACACTCACTGCCCAGGGGGTCCACTCACTGCCCAGGGGGTACACTTCAGGAACGTGTTTTTTAACCCGGACTCTTCCGGGGACCTTGTTTGCCCAGGGACACAGCACCTCATCCGGGAACTGTCCCTGGAGAATGGGGACATATGGTCAGCCGAGTTTATAAAGCATATGGGATCTATGGGTTTATTAATCGGCATGTAGTACAAAACCAAGGAAGTTATGTAAACCTTCATAAATCACTGGTGAAGCGTTAGCTGGAGTATTGTGTCCAATTCTGGGCACCACACTTTGGGAAGGATGTCAAGGCCTTAGAGAGCCGGTGTTGCAGAAGAGAATTACTAGAATGGTTACCAGGGATGAGGAATTCAGTTATGTGGAGAGACTGGAGAAGCTGGTGTTGTTCTCCTTGGAGCAGAGGAAGGTTACGGAGATATTTGATGGAGGTGTTCAGAATCATGAGGGAGTTTTAATAGAGCAGAGAGGGAGAAACTGTTCCACTGACAGGCGGGTCGGTAACCAGATGACACAGATTTAAGGTGATTGGCAAAGGTACAGGGGGGAATTAAGGAGAATTGTTTTTACACAGCGAGTTGTTCGGATCTGGAATGCATTGCCTGAAAGGGTGGTTCAATAGTAACTTTCAAAAGGAATTGATAAATACTTGAAAAGGAGAATTTGCAGGGCAATGGGGAAAGAGCTGGGAGTGGGACTAATCGGATAGCTCTTTCAGAGAGCCAGCACAGGCACGATGGGCCGAATGGCCTCCTGTGCTGTATTATTCTATGATTCAGCCTTTAACAATAAAATTGATCAATCTACGTTTTCAAATTTCAATTGACCGAGACGCAACAGCTTTTGGGAGAGAGTTCCAGATTTCCATTTCCCATATGAAGAAGTGCCTTCTGACATCACCCCTGAACGGCCTAGCTCTAATTTTAAGGTTATGGTCTCTTGTTCTGGACTCACCCCACCAGAGGAAATAGTTCTCTTGATCTACACTATCAACTCCTTCAATCATCTTAAACTCCTCAATTGATCACCCATTAATCTTCTATACTAAGGGGAATATAATCCTAGTCTATGCAACCTGTCCTCAGAATTTTATCCTTTTAGCCCCGGTATCATTCTGGTGAACCTGTGCTGCACCCTCTTCAAGGCCAGTATACCCTTCCTGTGGTGCGGTGCCAGAACTGAATACAGTTACTCCAGATGGGGTCTAACAGAGCTCTGTACACCTGGAACATAACTTCCACTCCTTTGTATCCCAGCCATCTTGAGATAAAGGCCAACATTCCATTAGCCCCTTAAACCATTTTTAGTACCTGTCCACTAGCTTTTAGGATGTCTGTGCTTGGAGCCCTAAATCTCTCGGCTCCTCCACAATTCCTAACTTCTCACCATTTAGAAAATAAGAACATAAGAAATAGGAGCAGGAGTAGGCCAATCGGCCCCTCGAGCCTGCTCCGCCATTCAATAAGATCATGGCTGATCTGATCCTAAACCTCAAATCTAAAGAACACAAGAAGTAGGCACCACAGGGCCCTGACCGATCCGAACTCAGCCTCATGTCCAATTTCCTGCCCGCTCACCGTAACCCCTAATTCCCTTTACCTCTAGGAAACTATCTATTTCTGTTTGAAATTTATTTAATGATGTAGCTTCCACAGCTTCCTGGGGCAGCAAATTCCACAGACCTACTACCCTCTGAGTGAAGAAGTTTCTCCTCATCTCAGTTTTGAAAGAGCAGCCCCTTATTCTAAGATTATGCCCCCTAGTTCTAGTTTCACCCATCCTTGGGAACATCCTTACCGCATCCACCCGATCAAGCCCCTGCACAATCTTATATGTTTCAATAAGATCGCCTCTCATTCTTCTGAACTCCAATGAGTAGAGTCCCAATCTACTCAACCTCTCCTCATATGTCCACCCCCTCATCCCCGGGATTAACCGAGTTAACCTTCTTTGTACTGCCTCGAGAGCAAGTATGTCTTTTCTTAAGTATGGACACCAAAACTGTATGCAGTATTCCAGGTGCGGTCTCACCAATACCTTATATAACTGCAGCAATACCTCCCTGTTTTATAATCTATCCCCCTAGCAATAAAAGCCAACATTCCGTTGGCCTTCTTGATCACCTGCTGCACCTGCATACTAACTTTCTAATTTTCTTGCACTAAGACCCCAGATCCCTTTGTACTGCAGTACTTTCCAGTTTCTCGCCATTAAGATAATAACTTGCTCTCTGATTTTTCCTGCTAAAGTGCATAACCTCACATTTTCCAATATTGTATTGCATCTGCCAAATCTCCGCCCACTCACCCAGCCTGTATATATCCCCTTGTAGGTTTTTTATGTCCTCCTCACTTTCTACTTTCCCTCCCATCTTTGTATCATCTGCAAACTTTGATATGTTACACTCGGTCCCCTCCTCCAAATCGTTAATATAGATTGTAAAGAGTTGGGGACCCAGCACCGACCCCTGCGGAACACCACTGGCTACTGGTTGCCAGTCCGAGAATGAACCATTTATCCCAACTCTCTGCTTCCTGTTAGATAACCAATCCTCCACCCATGCCAGAATATTACCCCCAATCCAGTGATTTTTATCTTAAGCAATAATCTTTTATGTGGCACCTTGTCGAATGCCTTCTGGAAGTCTAAATACACTACGTCCACTGGTTCCCCTTTATCCACCCTGTACGTTATGTCCTCAAAGAACTCAAGCAAATTTGTCAGACATGACTTCCCTTTCATAAAGCCATGCTGACTTTGTCCTATTAAATTATGTTTATCTAAATGTTCCGTTACTGTCTCCTTAATAATAGTCTCCAAAATTTTACCCACCACAGATGTTAGGCTAACTGGTCTATAATTTCCAGCCTTCTGCCTACTACCCTTTTTAAATAAGGGTGTTACATTAGCAGTTTTCCAATCTGCCGGGACCTTTGCTGAGTCCAGGGAATTTTGGAAAATTATTACCAAAGCATCCACAATCCCTACTGCCACTTCCCTCAAGACCCTAGGATGTAAGCCATCAGGTCCAGGGGATTTATCCACCTTGAGTCCCATTATTTTACTGAGTACCAATTCCTTTGTGATTTTAATCGTATTTAGCTCCTCCCCCCTAGAGCCCCCTGTTTGTCCAGTGTTGGGATATTCTTAGTGTCCTCTACCGTAAAGACTGAAACAAAATATTTGTTCAGCATTTTTGCATCTCCATGTTTCCCACCATTAATTTCCCGGTCTCATCCTCTAAGAGACCTACGTTTGCCTTAGCCAGCCTTTTTCTTTTTATATAACTATAGAAACTCTTGCTATCTGTTTTTATATTTTTTGCTAATTTATTTTCATAATCTATCTTCCCTTTCTTAATCAATCCTTTAGTTACTTTTTGCTGTCTGTTGAAGACTTCCCAATCTTCTATCCTCCCACTAAGTTTGGCGACCTTATATGTCCTTGTTTTTAGTCGGATACTATCCTTAATTTCTTTACTTAGCCACGGATGGCTGTCATTTCTTTTACACCCTTTTTTCCTCAGTGGAATATATTTCTTTTGAAAGTTGTAAAATAACTCCTTAAATGAACACTGCTCATGTACCGTCTTACCCTTTAATCTATTTTCCCAGTCCACTTTAATCAATTCCGCTCTCATACCATCATAGTCTCCTTTATTCAAGCTCAGTACGCTTGTTTGAGAAACAACCTTCTCACCCTCTAATTGGATATGGAATTCAACCATGTTATGGTCACTCATTCCAAGGGGATCCTTAACTAGGACATTATTAATTAATCCTGACTCATTACACAGGACCAGGTCCAAGGTTGCTTGCCCCCTTGTAGGATCAGTTACATACTGCTCAAGAAATCCATCCCTAATACACTCAATAAACTCTTCCTCAAGGCTGCCCTGCCCAATTTGATTTGTCCAGTTAATACGATAGTTAAAATCCCCCATAATTATAGCTGTTCCCTTATTACATGCCCCAACTATTTCCTGATTAATACTTCTTCCAGCAGAGTTGCAACTATTAGGAGGCCTATATACTACTCCCACTAGTGTTTTTTTCCGCTTATTATTCCTTATCTCCACCCAAACTGTTTCATTATCCTGATCCTTTGACCCAATATCATTTCTCTGTATTACAGTGATTTCTTCCTTTATTAACATAGCCACCCCCCCTCCCCTTCCTTCCTGCCTGTCCTTCCTGATCGTTAAATACCCTGGCATATTTAGTTCCCAGTCGTTGTCACCCTGCAGCCATGTTTCTGTAATGGCCACAAGATCATACCCATACGTAGTTATTTGTGCCGTTAACTCGTCCATTTTGTTAAGAATGCTACGTGCATTCAGATAAAGAACTTTCAAATATGTTTTGTGACACTTAGTTCCTGCTTTTTCCTTTTTTAACACTTTACCTTTTACTCCATACCTTCTGTCCCTTCCTGACACGCTTTCCTCTGTCTCCCTGCTCAGGTGCCCAACCCCCTGCCACTTCAGTTTAAACCCTCCCCAACAGCACTAGCAAACACTCCCCCTAGGACAGCTCTGATCTCTCTTTCTTAGGTCCAAAGTGGATGACCTCACACTTCCCCAAATTGATCTCCATCTGCCACAGTTTTGCCCACTCACTTAATCTATCAATGTCCCTTTGCAACCTTCTGCTCCCATCTACACTATTTACTGTGTCACCTAACTTAGTGTCATCAGCAAACTTACAATATACGGCTCTATATTCCTTCATCCAAGTCATTAACAGTGAAAGGCTGAGGCCTCAGTACAGATCCCTCGGCGACACCTTAGAGTCATAGAGTTATACAGCACAGAAAGAGGCCCTTCAGCCCATCGTGTCCGCACCGGCCATCAAACCCTGTCTATTCTAATCCCATTTTCCAGCACTTGGTCCGTAGCCTTGTATGCTATGGCATTTCAAGTGCTCATCTAAATGCTTCTTGAATGTTGTGAGGATTCCTGCCTCTACCACCCTTTCAGGCAGTGAGTTCCAGATTCCAACCACCCTCTGGGTGAAAAAGTGTGTCCTCAAATCCCCTCTAAACCTCCTGCCCCTTACCTTGAAACTATGCCCCCTGGTTATTGACCCCTCTACTAAGGGGAAAAGTTCCTTTCTATCTACGCTATCTATGCCCCTCATAATTTTGTACACCTCAATCAGGTCCCTCCTCAGCCTTCTCTGCTGCAAGTAAAACAACCCCAGCCTGTCCAGTCTCTCTCCATAGCTGAAGCGCTCCAGCCCAGGTAACATCCTGGTGAATCTCCTCTGCACTTTCTCCAATGCAATCACATCCTTCCTATAGTGTGGCGACCAGAACTGCACACAGTATTCCAGCTGTGGCCTAACTAGCGTTTTGTACAGCTCCATCTTAACCTCCCTGCTCTTATATTCTATGCCTCGGCTAATGAAGGCAAGTATCCCATATGCCTTTTTAACCACCTTATCTACCTGTCCTGCTGCCTTCAGGGATCTATGTACATGCACACCAAGGTCCCTCTGATCCTCTGTCCTTCCTAGGGTCCTACCATTCATTGTGTATTCCCTTGCCTAGTTAGTCCTCCCAAAATGCATCACCTCACACTTTTCAGGGTTAAATTCCATTTGCCACTGTTCTGCCCATCTGACCAACCCGACTATATCGTCCTGTAGCCTGAGGCTTCCCTCCTCGCTATTTACCACTCCACCAATTTTCGTGTCATCTGCGAACTTACTGATCATACCTCCTACATTCATATCTAAATCATTAATGTACACTACAAACAGCAAAGGACCCAGTACCAATCCCTGTGGTACACCACTGGACACAGGCTTCCAGTCACAAAAACAACCTTCGACCATCACCCTCTGCCTCCTGCCACTAAGCCAATTTTGGATCCAATGTGCCAAATTGCCCTGGATCCCATGGGCTCTTACCTTCTTGACCAGTCTCCCATACGGGACTTTGTCAAAAGTCTTACTGAAGTCTATGTAGACTACATCAACTGCACTACCCTCATCCACGCACCTAGTCACCCCCTCGAAAAATTCAATCAAATTGGTTAGACATGATCTCCCCCTGACAAAGCCATGCTGACTATCCTTGATTAATCCTTGCCTCTCCAAGTGGAGACTAATTCTGTCCCTCAGAATTTTTTCCAATAATTTCCCCACCACTGATGTTAGGCTCACTGGCCTGTAATTCCCTGGTTTATCCCTACTACACTTCTTGAATAATGGTACTATGTTAGCTGTCCTCCCGTCCTCTGACACCTCCCCTGTGGCCAGAGAGGTTCTGAAAATTTGTGTCAGAGCCCCTGCAATCTCCTCCCTTGCCTCACACAGCAGCCTGGGATACATCTCGTCTGGGCCTGGGGATTTATCCACTTTTAAGCCCGCTAAAACCGCTAGTACCTCCTCCCTCTCAATACTAATTTGTTCAAGTATATCACAATCCCCCTGCCTGATTTCTATGCCTACATCGTCCTTCTCCATAGTGAACACAGATGCAAAATATTCATTTAAAACCTCAGCCACATCTTCCGGCTCTACACACAGATTGCCACCTTGGTCCCTAATGGGCCCGACTCTTTCCCTGGTTATCCTCTTGCCCTTAATATACTTATAAAACACCTTGGGATTTCCTTTATTTTGCCCGCTACACATCCTGCCCATTGGAGTACATACCCATTATCCCTACTCTCTGTCTCCTACCTCCTAACCAATTCCCCAACCATGTCAAAAAGCTACCTCCAATCCCATCCTTGCTAACAGTCTTCTATGTGGAACCTACCGAATGCCTTCTGGAAGTCCATATGAATAATATCTGTAGACACGCCATTATCTACCACGCTAGTAACCTCCTGAACAAATCCACACTGGCTCTCTCTGATCAGTTCAGGTTTGTTGGTTATGGGGTTGTGGGAAACAATGAAGTAGAATAAGAGATGAATCTTAATAGGCTATACACACATTACCAATTCTTGTTTTCCGTTTTCTTGCAGGCAGACTGGTCTGTTTGAATCAGGAGCACTGGTGAATATTCAGCAGCCATTAATACGGACAGACAGTGGTGCTGTTCTAGTGGCTGCAGACTCTAAGGTGGGACGATTGTCATGTGTCTGTTAAATATAATGAAGTCCCGGTTAGAGGAATCAATCTGTAGTGAATGATTTCTATGTCACATGGTTATATCATGTAAAGTAGAATTCTCCCTCGTTTGTTGTCCTGTCATATCTTTCATCAACAAGGGGAATGTTATCGTCTCTTCAAAACACAATTGACTAGAAAGAGGAAATAGTTTGTTACAGGCCATGTGTCTTCCTTCACTGCATGAAGCTGGTGCCCTCACCCATCCACCAGCACACAGTGTTCCCACAGTGTGGTTGGCATTCACTTGTAAATGGTAGTTTTTCCCACCCAGTTATGAGCTACTGAAAATCGCGGGGATCGTGCTGGATTGTGAGCAGTTTCAGCTTTCTCCTTTTCAGGAGCAGCCTGCTTGAGCATCAGTTTCAAGCTTTTAATGCAGCAGTAAAGCTGATGGGCTGTCTCGCGGATGTCAGAGCCATCTGAGCACGCACAGCTGGTGCATATTCAGCCCATTTACTGTAATTGGGCACAGTTGGCCCTGGGAGGGAGATGGAACAAGTGAGAAAGGGTTTCCCCAGCGTGAGGGAGGTATCAGTGATGGAAGGCTATTGGCCACACAGGCATGGAGAGGGAACTTGATGAGACTGAGAGATGAGAGGAATAAATTACAAGGAGTTGACAGCTGTCATGCTTTGGGATTTCTGACTGTGCTGCCACATGGGAACCGAGGTATAATATATGTTAAACGTACTATCATTGAGCTAAACATAGCTCTGAAGGGGTTTCATTCACCGAGCAGCCAGGCTGGAAGATTTAGATTAAGATTTAGAAGAGCAGCATGTGAACCAGCATGCTGGAGACAATGAAAACTTTCGAATGTTTGTTCACACTCATTGTTGCAGCGACAACTCTGTTCATTTGAACTCAACAGCGGTCATTGGCAAGTTAGGCTGCTGGATTTCACGCTTGGGTTGTGAAGTAGTCAGGTCGATTAAACGCTGACACTGGAGTCAGGCTGAGGAGACGGCAGGGACAAGACGTTCTGCACTGTACTGAAGGCCAGAATGCGGAAGAGTTATTAGTTCAAGAAAGACAACCCACTGATGTGGGGATGTGTAGCATGTTCATTATTTTGTATTATTATGCGAAGACAAGTTGCATTGTTTAAAATCAATGAACCTGATCATAACTTGTTATGAAACAAAGCAGCTTAATAATTGGTATCAAGCCTCATCTCACTAAGTGATTTATTTATCTGTCATAAGAGATTGAAGAATTGAAAGTGTAAAAGACATGAATATCTGGTTTAGGTCACAAGGGTTAGTACTGTTAGACCCCGGGTTACTCTATTGTCAAAGTAGATTTGGGCAATGGGAGTCAAATCCTATTAAAACTAAGGTGCTCAGATTCCGCGAGTAACTCATGTCACTGACCCGTGAATGGCCCGAATCTGGAACTATATAATTATCCATTACTTTCTTCAGCAAATTAATAAAATGCCATTTTTACACTGTGATGCTCTGGATTGCTGGTAAAATTCTGCCGAGAGTGTCTGACGTGTACAGGGATTTGGCTGGAGGTACCCAGATATCACTGGTGCCTCCCAGTGTCTGTAGATCAACGGTGTGATCAGTTCCACTTTATCTCTTTGTTGTAGGCTGAAACGAGCCAAGGTGATTTGGGTACGCTGGCTAACGTCGTCACCTCACTAGCAAACCTCAGCAAGGGCAAAGAGGATTCACAGAGCCTGACTGACCTCACAGCAATCGAAGCACTTCATAATGGAGAAGTCAGTGTCATAGACCTGCAACAAGAGGACCAGTCTACCAGTGAGATTACACGGTACACACAACTACCTCTCTGTGTCGTCCATCAGCAACCTAATGGCTGTCTGTCTGGGTTCTCTGAGTGAAGAGCGAGCAAGCAGTGACTTATTTCTATTTAATACGGTTCTAGTCCCACGATGATTGATGTCGTGAGTCACTCTCAAGCGAATCTCAATCAGTCTCAAGCAGCAGTCTGTATTCTGGTCCTGGCAATCAGGAGGTTATTTGTGGAGCTTTTTAGTGTTTGTTTCAGTTAAAACTGGAATGATTGATGAATCTTTGTGACATCAGTGTAGGAATGAAGATGATAACCTGTGGGCTTCTTTTGGCCAGCTTGAAATGCAGTGTATCTCTATCGATAAAGGGCCTTCTGTCAGAGTTATTAATGGTGTCCCTGGGAGAGTGCACGTGTGTGTCCATCAGATGGCAACAGGATCTTTGGCTGTGATGCCTCCCACAGTCCAATAACTTGCCGACACTCACTGTTTAGGTTTGCATGTGAAGGGTGGGCATTTGAGCCAAGTCACAGAGACACTGTCCCCAGCAAGAAGAGCAGTGGGCTTCCTGAACCAGTAATGTTATGTATTTATATGCACAGATGGCTAAAACAAAGAACATATTGGCCCAGATTTTGCTGTAATAATAAGGGCGAGGCTGTTAGCGTCACTGTTATTACAGGGTAAATCCACCAGTAACTTCTGGCGTCCACAGATGCCCTGTTAAACGCGGAAACCCAGACGTTGCTGTCAGAGATTCCCTGCTCCTCTATAGGATGCGCTGTTTCAGTCCTCACCCATAGACTCGGCATTGAAATCACTGCAATGGTGTGAACTTGCTGTACTTGCCCACTAGTTCCGCACTAAAGACGGCTGAAAAAGTTAGGGCTGGTATATTTAAGAGTGAGTGAGTTTTTAACAGCGTAATAAGTGATAATTACTGCTGAACAACCTCTCTGGCCCTGAAAAATAATTTTACAAGTATGGAGTCTAATTCCTTCAGAAGAAAATGAATATTGCAGATGTTGCTCACATACGCCACTGATCCCCTGTAGAGATGAAACAGATGCCGGATTAGTGGAAATCTCCGCTGACAAGCCCACGAAAAGTCTCTGGACAAATGTACATGAGGTGAACAGCGAAGGCCAATCCTTCGCCGCTTAGAGCAAGGGTCAGACCCTGCAGGTCATGGTGCGGGTGAAGGGTCAGACCTTGCAGATCATGGAGAGGGTGAAAGGTCAGACCTTGCAGGTCATGGTGCGGGTGAAGGGTTAGACCCTGCAGGTCAAGGATCAGACCCTACAGGTCATGTTGTGGGTGAAGGGTCAGACCCTGCAGGTCAAGTATCAGACCCTACAGGTCATGTTGTGGGTGAAGGGTCAGACCCTGCAGGTCAAGTATCAGACCCTACAGGTCATGTTGTGGGTGAAGGGTCAGACCCTGCAGGTCAAGTATCAGACCCTACAGGTCATGTTGTGGGTGAAGGTTCAGACCCTGCAGGTCATGGTGAGCATTAAAGGGCAGACCTTGCAGGTTATGGTGAGGGTGTAAGGTCGGACCTTGCAGTTCATGGTGAGGGTGAAAGGTCAGACCTTGCAGGTCATGGTGAGGGTGAAAGGTCAGACCTTGCTGTTCATGGTGAGGGTGAAAGGTCAGACCTTGCAGGTCATGGTGAGGGTGAAAGGTCATGGTGAGGGTGAAAGGTCAGACCTTACAGTTCATGGTGAGGGTGAAAGGTCAGAGCTTGCAGGTCATGGTGAGGGTGAAAGGTCAGACCTTTCAGGTCATGGTGTGGGTGAAGGGTCAGACCTAGCACGTCATGAATTTTAAACCTGTTTACTCAAATTAAGTTTATTATTTTGAGATTATTGGTGGTCAAACTGCATGGTTATCTATTCCCGTACCCGCACTAGCCCCTCTCCTTCAAAGGCCTTTACTTGGTCACACATGCGTTTGCTTCTATTGTCGTATTTGACCCCGAGATAAGCTTCCGACCCCATATCTACTCCATCATCAAGACTGCCTACTTCCACCTCCGTAACATTGCCCAACTCTGCCCCTGCCTCTGCTGAAACCCTCATCCATGCCTTTGTTACCTCTAGACTCGACTATTCCAACGCACTTCTGGCCGGCCTCCCATCTTCCACCCTCGGTAAACTTGAGGTCATCCAAAACTCTGCTGCCCGTATCCTAACTCGCACCAAGTCCCATTCACCCGTCACCCCTGTGCTCGCTGACCTACATTGGCTCCTGGTCCGGCAACGCCTCGATTTTAAAATTCTCACCCTTGTTTTCAAATCCCTCTATGGCCTCTCCTCCCCCATCTCTGCAACCTCCTCTGCACTCCTCAATTTCTGGTCCCTTGCGTGTCCCTGATTTTAATCGTTCCACCATTGGCAGCCGTGCCTTCAGCTGCCTGGGCCCTAAGCTCTGGAATTCCCTCCCTAAACCGCTCCGCCTCCCTACCTCTCTTTCCTCCTTTAAGACGTGGCTGCAGGGATGGTGCAGGGGGGAGGGTTTCAGTTATGTGGATAATTGGAGCACATTCTGGGGAAGGTGGGACCTGTACAAACAGGACGGTTTGCACCTGAACCAGAGGGGCACCAATATCCTGGGAGGGAAATTTGCTATGGCTCTTCGGGGGGGTTTAAACTAATTTGTCAGGGGGATGGGAAAAAGGGCTGTAGTCCACGAGCCAGTGGTGAGTGTAGGGAGGTACTGAGGAGGGTATCAAGGTCGCAGGAATGTACCGGCAGACAGGAAGATGGCTTGAAGTGTGTCTACTTCAATGCAAGGAGCATCCGGAATAAGGTAGGAGAACTTGGAGCGTGGATTGGTACTTGGGACTACGATGTGGTGGCCATTACGGAGACATGGTTAGAACAGGGACAGGAATGGTTGTTGGAAGTTCCGGGGTATAGATGTTTCAGTAAGAGTAGGGAAGTTGGTAAGAAAGGTGGAGGAGTAGCATTGTTAATCAAGGATAGTTTAACAGCGGCAGAAAGGCAGTTCGAGGGGGATCTGCCGTCTGAGGTAATATGGGCTGAAGTTAGAAATAGGAAAGGAGCGGTCACGTTGTTAGGAGTTTTCTACAGGCCCCCAAATAGTAATAAAGATGTGGAGGAAGAAATTGCAAAGCAGATTATGAATGGGTGTGGAGGTCACAGAGTAGTTGTCATGGGTGACTTCAACTTTCCAAATATTGATTGGAACCTTTATAGGTCAAACAGTTCGGATGGGATAGTTTTTGCACAGTGTGTGCAGGAGGGTTTCCTGACACAATATGTGGATAGGCCGACAAGAGGTGGGGCCACGTTGGATTTGGTACTGGGTAATGAACCGGGCCAAGTGTTTGATTTGTATGTGGGAGAGCACTTTGGAGATAGTGACCACAATTCGGTAACTTTCACTATTGCAATGGAGAGGGATAGGGCCATACGGCAGGGCAGGGTTTATAATTGGGGGAGGGGTAATTATGATGCGATTAGGCAAGAATTAGGGAGTATAAGATGGGAACAGAAACTATCAGGGAAAGGCACAAACGAAAAGTGGAGCTTTTTCATGGAGCAATTACTGCGTGTCCTTGATAGGTATGTCCCTGTCAGGCAGGGAGGAAATGGCCGAGTGAGAGAACCATGGTTCACAAAAGAGGTTGAATGTCTAGTCAAGAGGAAAAAGGAAGCGTATGTAAGGATGAGAAAACAAGGTTCAGTTGGGTCGATTGAGGGGTACAAGGTAGCAAGGAATGAGCTAAAAAAAGAGCTTAGGAGAGCTAGGAGGGGGCATGAGAAGTCCTTGGCGGGTCGGATCAAGAAAAACCCCCAAGGCTTTTTACTCTTATGTGAGAAATAAAAGAATGACCAGGGTGAGGGTAGGGCCGGTCAAGGACAGTAGTGGGAACTTGTGCATGGAGTCAGAAGAGATAGGAGAGGTGATGAATGAATACTTTTCGTCAGTGTTCACCGAGGAGAGGGGCCATGTTCTTGAGGATGAGAGTGTGATAAAGGTGGATAGGCTGGAGGTGGTAGATGTTCTGAGGGAAGATGTTTTAGCAATTTTGAAGAACCTGAGGGTCGATAAGTCCCCTGGGCCAGATGGGATATATCCTAGGATTCTTTGGGAGGCAAGGGAGGAGATTGCAGAGCCTCTGGCTTTGATCTTTGGGTCCTCACTGTCCACGGGGATGGTGCCAGAGGACTGGAGAGTGGCGAATGTTGTTCCTCTCTTCAAGAAAGGAAATAGGAATGACCCTGATAATTATAGGCCGGTTAGTCTTACTTCGGTGGTTGGTAAGATAATGGAAAAGGTCCTGAGGGATAGGATTTATGACCATTTGGAAAGGGGCAACTTAATCAGGGATAGTCAACACGGATTCGTGAAGGGTAACTCTTGCCTAACAAATTTGATTGAATTCTTTGAGGAGGTAACTAAGTGTGTAGATGAAGGTAGAGCAGTTGATGTCGTATACATGGATTTTAGTAAAGCGTTTGATAAGGTTCCCCATGGCCGTCTCATGAAGAAAGTAAGGAGTTGTGTGATAGAGGGAAATTTGGCCGATTGGATAAGTAACTGGCTATCTCATAGAATTGAGAGGTCGCACAACACCAGGTTATAGTCCAACAGTTTTATTTGAAATCACAAGCTTTCGGAACTATCGCTCCTTCCTCAGGTGAAGTAAATTGGATACAGAATCGTCAGAGCATATATAGATGGAAAAAAAAGCATGTGTACTTTACAATTGCAGACCAATAAATTAAATCATCCTGACTATCTGCCGAGGTGTGATAAAGTTAATTAAGTCAGCCAGGAAGGTACCACATCAAAAGACATAGCAAGATACAACTGAGACAATGAGGTGAAGTCGCAGGGGTTCTAACGTGTCAAAAGCTGCCGTCTGTATGTAAAACGAAAAGCTTTAAAAAAAAAAATTTACTTTTTTACTGGGAAAATTTTTACTTTTTTACTGGGACATCTATATATGCTCTGACGATTCTGTATCCAATTTACTTCACCTGAGGAAGGAGCGATAGTTCCGAAAGCTTGTGATTTCAAATAAAACTGTTGGACTATAACCTGGTGTTGTGCGACCTCTCAATTTTGTCCACCCCAGTCCAACACCGGCATCTCCGCATCATATCTCATAGAAGGCAGAGGGTGGTGGTGGATGGAACATTTTCGGACTGGAGACCAGTTACCAGCGGTGTGCCACAGGGGTCGGTGCTGGGTCCTCTGCTGTTTGTGATTTTTATCAATGACTTGGAGGAGGGGACTGAAGGGTGGATCAGTAAATTTGCTGATGACACCAAGATTGGTGGAGTAGTGGATGAGGTGGAGGGCAGTTGTAGGCTGCAAAGAGACATTGATAGGATGCAGAGCTGGGCCAAAAAATGGCAGATGGAATTTAACCCTGATAAGTGCGAGGTGATTCATTTTGGTAGGGCAAATTTGAATAAGGATTACAGGGTCAACGGCAGGGTTCTGAGGAACGTGGAGGAGCAGAGGGATCTGGGGGTTCATATCCACAGATCTCTGAAGGTTGCCACTCAAGTGGATAGAGCAGTAAAGAAGGCCTATGGTGTGTTGGCGTTTATTAACAGAGGGTTTGAGTTTAAGAACCGTGAGGTTATGCTGCAACTGTACAGGACCTTGGTGAGACCACATTTGGAATATTGTATGCAGTTCTGGTCACCTCACTATAGGAAGGACGTAGAAGCATTGGAAAGAGTGCAAAGGAGATTTACCAGGATGCTGCCTGGTTTGGGGGGGAGGTCTTATGAGGAAAGATTGAGGGAGTTGGGGCTTTTCTCTTTAGAGCGGAGGAGGATGAGAGGCGACTTAATAGAGGTTTATAAGATGATGAGGGGGATAGATAGAGTGGATGTTCAGAGACTATTTCCTCGGGTAGAGGCAGCTGTTACAAGGGGGCATAACTATAAGGTGCATGGGGGGAGATATAGAAGGGATGTCCGAGGTAGATTCTTTACTCAGAGAGTGGTTGGGGTGTGGAATGGACTGCCTGCTGTGATAGTGGAGTCGGGCACTTTAGGAACTTTCAAGCGGTTATTGGATAAGCACATGGAGCACACCAGAATGATAGGGAGTGTGATAGCTTGATCTTGGTCTCGGACAATGCTCGGCACAACATCGAGGGCCGAAGGGCCTGTACTGTGCTGTACTGTTCTATGTTCTATGTTCTATGTTCTTTGACCAAGCTTTTGGTCACCTGCCCTAATATCTCCTTGTGTGGCTCGGTGTCAAATTTTGTTTGATAATCGCTTCTGTGAAACGCCTTGGGACATTTCACTACTTTAAAGGTGCTGTATAAATACAAGTTGTTGTTGTTGCCATGCATTCGTGTCGCACTGAGCTTTGCAGCAAGTGGCTGACTGTGTGCACTTGTCTGGCTTTAATGGCAGTCAGGTATTTAAATTATTCTTGCACTCCATACCTTTCAACTCAGTTGTGAATGTGGGGAGTCAGCAGGTGCTGGTGAATCACAGAATCCCCACAGTGCAGATAGAGGCCATTTCGGCCCATCGAGCCTGCACCGACACATATCCCACCCTATCCCCGTAACACCACGTATTTAATCCCCCCTAACACTAAGGGTCAATTTATCATAGCCAAATCAACCTAACCCGCACATCTTTGGACTGTGGGAGGAAACCGGAGCGCCCGGAGGAAACCCACACAGACACGGGGAGAATGTGCAAACTCCACACAGACAGTCACCCGGGGCCGGATTCAAACCCGGGTCCCTGGCGCTGTGAGGCAACAGTGCTAACCACTATGCCACCGTGTTGCCCTCTGAGCATTATCATTCCTTTCATAGTCTGGACACCATCTACTGCCAGCTGTATTTCAACTTGGCCAATGAGTCTCTCCCTCAGAGGAGCCCTGCTATGAGCATCAGCCTTCACCAGACTGGGAGTCATGCACATGGTTGTCCGCTAAAACAACACAGATACTCTGGGTTACCCAAGAAATGGCAACGGGCTTTTAAAGGGCAACATGTTACACACAGAGTATGTTTCTAGTAGTTGCTGTGTGGTGCTGTAATATTACACTGTGAGTAGGAGCAAAGCACTAGTGATGTGTTCTTTACTGCAGGGCATTCGACACTTTGGCGAAAGCACTGAGCCCCATGGATGGCAGCAGTGGGCCCAGTCTGATGGACGGTTTGGAAGCTATAGGAGCAGCCAATATCCAGCTGATGAGCAGAGACCAATCGATGCCCATAATAGAGGTGGAAGGACCTTTACTGACAGACACCCACGTGACCTTTAAGGTTGGTGATCATGCCGGGGATAAAGCACCAGTGACATAGTTTCTTATGCGAAGGATTCCAGTAAACGCCACAATCCCTGATCCAACATAGGAATCTGTTATACCAGATCCTTCCCTCTCACTTCTGACCCAGCACAATGAATGCTGTCAGTTAGTACTTTGCCTGCACCTATATTTACCCTATATTCTTGAACTTTGCCTCCAGGGAATGCCCATTTCCCCACACGGAAGGGAAGGGGAAAAGGGACCAAGACCTATCTGGCCAGGTTTCTGTCCCCTCATTGTACCCTGCTGTCTCTGGGGCTTCCACGAGGCCTGTGGGAGTATTCCTGGCCTCCTGCCTCTTCCTGGAACTGCACTTGCTGAGCAGCCAAGCAGAGGGGTGCCCAGCGAAACATGTCGCTATGGCCTGTCCCCGAGGGTCAGCTGTAGTGCTGGGGGCAGGCTGCAGACAGAAGGACAAGTGTTTAAAGGGAAGTTTAAAGCCAGATTTTGGTGCCCATGAACACAAATCACTAAAAACCAGTGCACTGTTTACAAAAATTAATCAGGAAGGCCAATGTAACGGGGGCTGGACTACAAAGGGGAGGAAGTTTTGCTTCAGTCGTACAGCGCCTTGGTCAGACCCCATTGGAGCACTGCGTTCAGTTCTGGGCACCACACTTCAGGAAAGATATCGGTGTCATAATCTTGCACATGCTCCCATGTGTGTTTCTCCTGCCTTCTGGACGGCCAATTATAAACCAACAGGCTGATTTATTTTGCATATATTATGTGAATAAACAGAATAACATTTACAGTCAATTTTAATCTATTTTGTACTGCTGCTCATAACACACAAAATAACAAAGCATGCTACACTAGCCCAGGCTAAATACACATTTCTGACTAGATAGCACACAGTGTGTGGAGGCGGGAGACGTCGGTAGGGTTCTTAATGAATACTTTGCGTCTGTTTTAGCAAAGGAGAGGGGTGAAGCAGACATTGCTATCAGGGGGGAGGAGTGTGAAATATTAGATGAAATAAACAGTGAGAGAGGAAGCATTAAGGGGTTTAGCAGCTTTAAAAGTGGATAAATCCCCAGGCCCGGATGAAATGTATCCCAGGCTGTTAAGCGAAGCAAAAGAGGAAATAGCAGAGGCCCTGACCATCATTTTTCAATCCTCTCTGGCTTCAGGTGTGGTACTGGAGGACTGCTAATGTGGTACCCTTGTTTAAAAAGGGAGAAAAGGATAGACCGAGTAATTACAGGCCAGTCAGCTGAACCTCGGTGGTGGGAAAATTATTGGAAAGAATTCTGAAGGACAGGATAAATCTTCATTTAGAAAGACACGGATTAATCAAGGATAGTCAGCACGGATTTGTTAAGGGAAGGTCGTGTCTGACAAACTTGATTGAATTTTTTGAGGAGGTAACAAGGAGGGTAGATGAGGGTAGTGCGTTTGATGTAATGTATATGGACTTTAGTAAGGCTTTTGATAAGGTTCCACATGGCAGACTGGTCACGAAGTTAAAAGCCCATGGGATCCAAGGCAAAGTGTCAAGTTGGATTCAAAACTGGCTCGGAGACAGGAAGCAGAGGGTAATGGTTGATGGGTGTTTTTGTGACTGGAAGCCTGTTTCCAGTGGGGTTCCGCAGGGCTCAGTACTAGATCCCTTGCTTTTTGTGGTATATATCAATGATCTTGACTTGAATATAGGGGGTATGATTAAGAAGTTTGCAGATGACACTAAAATCGGCTGTGTGGTTGATACTGAAGAAGGAAGCGGTAGACTGCAGGAAGATATCAATAAATTGGTCAGGTGGGCAGAACAGTGGCAAATGGAATTCAATCTGGAGAAGTGTGAGGCAATGCATTTGGGGAGGGCTAATAAGGAAAGGGAATACACATTAAATGGCAGGACACTGAGTAGTGTAGAGGAACAAAGGGACCTTGGAGTGCATGTCCACAGATCCCTGAAGGTAGCAGGCCAGGTAGATAAGGTGGTTAAGAAGGCATATGGAATGCTTGCATTTATTAGCCGTAGCATAGAATACAAGAGCAGGGGGGGTTATGCTTCAACTGTATAAAACACTAGTTAGGCCTCAGCTAGAGTACTGCGTGCCGTTCTGGTCACCACATTACAGGAAAGATGTGATTGCACTGGAGAGGGTACAGAGGAGATTTACAAGGATGTTGCCGGGAGTAGAGAATCTTAGCTATGAGGAAAGACTGGATAGGCTGGGTCTATTTTCCTGGGAACAGAGGAGGCTGAGGGGAGACCTTATTGAGGTGTATAAATTTATGAGGGGCATAGATAAAGTGGATACAGAGGACCTATTTCCCTTAGCAGAGGGGTCAAAAACCAGGGGGCAAAGAGTTAAAGTAATTGGTGGAAGGTTTAGAGGGGATTTGAGGGGAAATTTCTTCACTCAGAAGGTTGTGGGGGTCTGGAACTCACTGCCTGAAAGGGTGGTAGAGGCAGGAACCCTAACCACATTTAAAAAGTACTTGGATGTGCACTTGGGATGCTTTAACCTGCAGGGCTACGGACCAAGAGCTGGGAAGTGGGATTAGGCTGGATAGCTCTTTGTTGGCCGGCGCGGACACGATGGGCCGAAATGGCCTCCTTCCGTGCTGTAACTTTCTATGATTCTATGATCTATGATTAAAGTTAAGCAGTGAGCTCTAACTTGCCGATTCCGCAGTTTTCTAACTGGACAGGAAGCCAAAGACTTGACCTCTGACCCTCAACTTCTCCATGCCTGGTGATTGGCCAGTCAAGTTGCCACTTAAACCTTCTATAGCCCTTCGAGTGAGTTCCTCGTAGCTAGCTCCCACTGAGCTCACTTGAATGAAACCATTCCAACAAATATGTGAATGTTTATAGAATGTCTCTAACAAACCTCCATTGTCTCAAGCTGCTGTGATATGTGGGAAGTACTATTCTGGACAGGAGTTTTGTCTGAATTCTGATCTACATTCTTGGCAGCTATATGTTGTGAACTTAATACCTTCTCAGCTAAATGTAACTTAATAGCAAAATGCCAAATGCCTCCTCGGTTGGAAATAGTCAATCTTGATACATGACAATGATACACAACCTTGTCCTTCCTGGGTCAGTAATGGTCCTGGGCTACTCAATTTGGTACAGTAGCCTAGTAATCCTGTGAAATCCAATAGGTATTTGACCTTTTATCAAATCCCATACTCTGCTATCTACCTTTTGATTCAGCCTCGGAGCATTGTTGCGCTGCCTAAACGAAAGCCGTATTTTCTTGCATCAAGGTCGCCATGTGTCTACTCTAACCAGTGCTTTATTTTATAACTTTGTAGAGAGAGACAGAGCGAGAGAGAGACAGAGAGGCGGACAGAGAGAGAGAGAGAGAGACCTATAGAGAGAGGGACAGAGAGAGAGAGAGAGAGAGAGACCTATAGCGAGAGGGACAGAGAGGCGGACAGAGAGAGAGAGAGAGAGAGAGAGCTCATCAGAGAGAGAGAGAGAGACCTATAGAGAGAGGGACAGAGAGAGAGAGAGAGCAAGAGAGAGAGACAGACAGACAGAGAGAGAAAGAGAGACAGAGAGAGAGCGACAGAGAGGCGGACAGAGAGAGAGAGCTCATCAGAGAGAGAGAGAGAGACGAACAGAGAGAGAGAGACGGACAGAGAGAGAGAGGGACAGAGAGAGAGAGGGAGCGAGAGAGAGAGAGGGACACAGAGAGAGAGAGGGACAGAGAGAGAGAGAGGGAGAGCGCGAGAGAGAGAGGGACAGAGACAGAGAGGGACAGAGACAGAGAGGGACAGAGAGAGAGAGAGGGACAGAGAGAGAGAGAGAGCGAGTGAGCGAGACAGACGGACAGAGAGAGAAAGAGAGACAGAGAGAGAGAGCGACAGAGAGAGAGCGACAGAGAGAGACAGACGGACAGAGAGAGAGAGCTCATCAGAGAGAGAGAGAGATGGACAGAGAGAGAGAGGGATAGAGAGAGAGAGAGGGACAGAGAGAGAGAGAGCGAGTGAGAGAGACAGATGGACAGAGAGAAAGAGAGAGAGAGCGACAGAGAGAGACAGACGGACAGAGAGAGAAAGAGAG
>JASTWF010001734.1:37500-45000 GCA_030390025.1 Squalus acanthias
GAGAGCGTGACAGAGAGCGCGACAGAGAGAGAGGAGCGAGAGAGAGAGAGCGACAGATAGAGAGAGCGACAAGAGAGAGAGAGCGACAGAGAGAGAGAGCGACAGATAGAGAGCGACAGAGAGAGAGAGCGAGAGAGAGAGAGCGACAGAGAGAGAGAGCGTGAGAGAGAGCGCGACAGAGAGAGAGAGCGAGAGACCGAGAGCGACAGAGAGAGAGAGGAGACAGGGTCACAGCACAGAGCGACAGAGAGAGAGAGCAACAGAGAGAGAGAGAGCAACAGAGAGAGAGCGAGAGAGTGACAGAGAGAGAGCGACAGAGAGAGAGAGCGACAGAGAGAGAGAGAGTGACAGAGAGAGCGACAGAGAGTGAGAGCGACAGAGAGAGAGAGCGACAGAGAGAGAGAGTGACAGAGAGAGAGCGACAGAGACAGAGAGCGACAGAGAGAGAGAGCGACAGAGAGAGAGAGCGACAGAGAGAGAGCGACAGAGAGTGAGAGCGACAGAGAGAGAGAGCGAGAGAGAGAGAGAGTGACAGAGAGAGAGCGACAGAGAGAGAGAGCGAGCGAGAGAGAGCAACAGAGAGAGAGCGACAGAGAGAGAGCTACAGAGAGAGAGAGAGCGAGAGAGAGCGAGAATAAGAGCGACAGAGAGAGCGAGAGCAAGAGAGAGAGAGCAAGAGAGAGAGCGACAGAGAGAGAGAGAGCGACAGAGAGAGAGAGCGACAGAGAGAGAGAGAGCGACAGAGAGAGAGAGAGAGAGCGAGAGAGAGAGCGACAGAGAGAGAGAGAGCGACAGAGAGAGAGCGACAGAGAGAGAGAGAGCGACAGATAGAGAGAGCGACAAGAGAGCGACAGAGAGAGAGAGCGAGAGAGAGAGAGCGACAGAGAGAGAGAGAGCGTGAGAGAGAGAGCAACAGAGAGCGAGAGAGAGAGAGCGACAAGAGAGAGAGAGCGACAGAGGGAGAGAGCAACAGAGAGAGAGCAGCAGAGAGAGAGAGCAACAGGGAGAGTGAGAGCGAGAGAGAGAGAGCGACAGAGAGAGAGAGAGAGCGACAGAGAGTGAGAGCGACAGAGAGAGAGCGACAGAGAGAGAGAGCGAGCGAGAGAGAGAGCAACAGAGAGAGAGCGACAGAGAGAGAGCTACAGAGAGAGAGAGAGCGAGAGAGAGCGAGAATAAGAGCGACAGAGAGAGAGAGAGCAAAGAGAGAGCGACAGAGAGAGAGAGCGACAGAGAGAGAGAGCGACAGAGAGAGAGAGAGCGACAGAGAGAGAGAGAGAGAGAGAGAGCGACAGAGAGAGCGACAGAGAGAGAGAGAGCGACAGAGAGAGAGAGAGCGACACAGAGAGAGAGAGAGCGACAGATAGAGAGAGCGACAAGAGAGTGACAGAGAGAGAGAGCGAGAGAGAGAGAGCGACAGAGAGAGAGAGAGCGAGAGAGAGAGAGCGACAAGAGAGAGAGAGCGACAGAGGGAGAGAGCAACAGAGAGAGAGCAACAGAGAGAGAGAGCAACAGGGAGAGTGAGAGCGAGAGAGAGAGAGCGACAGAGAGAGAGAGAGAGCAACAGAGAGAGAGAGAGAGAGCGACAGAGAGTGAGAGCGACAGAGAGAGAGCGACAGAGAGAGAGAGCGAGAGAGAGAGCGACAGAGAGAGAGAGCGAGAGAGAGAGCGACAGAGAGAGAGAGCGAGAGAGAGAGCGACAGAGAGAGAGAGCGAGAGAGAGAGCGACAGAGAGAGAGAGCGACAGAGAGAGAGAGAGCGACAGAGAGAGAGAGAGAGCGACAGAGAGAGAGAGAGTGACAGAGAGAGAGAGCAAGAGAGAGCGAGAGAGAGAGCGACAGAGCGAGAGAGAGCGACAGAGAGAGAGAGAGAGAGAGCGAGAGAGAGCGAGAGAGAGAGCAACAGAGAGAGAGCGACAGAGAGAGAGAGAGCGTGAGAGAGAGAGCGACAGAGAGAGCGAGAGAGAGAGCGACAGATAGAGAGAGCGACAAGAGAGAGAGAGCGACAGAGAGAGAGAGCAACAGAGAGAGAGCAACAGAGAGAGAGAGCAACAGGGAGAGTGAGAGCGAGAGAGAGAGAGCGACAGAGAGAGAGAGAGCGACAGAGAGAGAGAGAGAGAGAGCGACAGAGAGTGAGAGCGACAGAGAGAGAGCGAGAGAGAGAGCGACAGAGAGAGCGACAGAGAGAGAGAGCGACAGAGAGAGAGCGACAGAGAGAGAGAGAGAGCGACAGAGAGAGAGTGACAGAGAGAGAGAGCAAGAGAGAGCGAGAGAGAGAGCGACAGAGCGAGAGAGAGCAACAGAGAGAGAGCGACAGAGAGAGAGAGAGAGAGAGCGAGAGAGAGACAGAGCGAGAGAGAGCTACAGAGAGAGAGCGACAGAGAGAGAGCGACAGAGAGAGAGAGAGCGAGAGAGAGCGAGAATAAGAGCGACAGAGAGAGAGAGAGAGAGCGAGAGCGACAGAGAGAGAGAGAGCGACAGAGAGAGCGACAGAGAGAGAGAGCGAGCAGAGGAGAGGGAGCGAGAGAGAGGGAGCGAGCGGAGAGAGGGAGCGACAGGAGAGAGGGACGACAGAGAGAGAGAGCGAGAGAGAGAGGGAGCGACAGAGAGAGAGGGAGCGACAGAGAGAGGGAGCGACAGAGAGAGAGGAGCGACAGAGAGGAGGGAGCGACAGAGAGAGGGAGCGACAGAGAGAGAGAGCGAACAGAGAGAGGGAGCGACAGCGAAGAGGAGCGACAGAGAGAGAGAGAGCGACAGAGAGAGTGAGCGACGAGAGAGAGGGAGCGACAGAGAGAGGGGAGCGACAGAGAGAGAGGGAGCGGACAGAGAGAGAGGGAGCGACAGAGGAGAGAGCGAGAGAGAGAGAGAGCGAGAGAGAGAGAGAGAGCGACAGAGAGAGGGAGCGAGAGAGAGGGAGCGAGAGAGAGAGGAGCGACAGAGAGAGGAGCGACAGAGAGGAGGAGCGAGAGAGAGAGGGAGCGAAGAGAGCGTGAGAGAGAGCGACAGATAGAGAGAGCGACAAGAGAGAGAGAGCGACAGAGAGAGAGAGCAACAGAGAGAGAGCGACAGAGAGAGAGAGCAACAGGGAGAGTGAGAGCGAGAGAGAGAGAGCGACAGAGAGAGAGAGAGCGACAGAGAGAGAGAGAGAGAGAGCGACAGAGAGTGAGAGCGACAGAGAGAGAGCGAGAGAGAGAGAGCGACAGAGAGAGAGAGCGACAGAGAGCGACAGAGAGAGAGAGCGACAGAGAGAGAGCGACAGAGAGAGAGAGAGAGCGACAGAGAGAGAGAGTGAGAGAGAGAGAGAGCAGAGAGAGAGCGAGAGAGAGAGCGACAGAGCGAGAGAGAGCAACAGAGAGAGAGAGCGACAGAGAGAGAGAGAGAGAGAGCGAGAGAGAGACAGAGCGAGAGAGAGCAACAGAGAGAGAGCGACAGAGAGAGAGCGACAGAGAGAGAGAGAGCGAGAGAGAGAGAGAAGAGAGAGCGACAGAGAGAGAGAGAGAGAGCGAGAGCGACAGAGAGAGAGAGAGCAACAGAGAGAGCGACAGAGAGAGAGAGCGACAGAGAGAGAGAGCGAGAGAGAGAGCGAGAGAGAGAGAGAGCGAGAGAGAGAGCGACAGAGAGAGAGCAACAGAGAGAGAGAGAGCGACAGAGAGAGAGAGAGAGCGACCGATAGAGAGCGACAGAGAGAGAGAGAGCGACAGAGAGAGAGAGAGCGAGAGAGAGAGAGCGACAGAGAGAGAGAGCGACCGAGAGAGAGAGCGACAGAGAGAGAGAGAGAGAGTGACAGAGAGAGAGAGAGAGAGAGAGAGAGTGACAGAGAGAGAGAGCGAGAGAGAGAGAAAGCGACAGAGAGAGCGAGAGAGAGAGAGCGACAGAGAGACGGACAGAGAGAGAGAGCGACCGAGAGAGAGAGCGACAGAGAGAGAGCGAGAGAGAGAGAGCGACAGAGAGAGCGAGAGAGAGCGACAGAGAGAGAGAGCAAGAGAGAGAGAGAGACAGAGAGAGCGACAGAGAGAGTGAGAGCGAGAGAGAGAGCGACAGAGAGAGAGAGCGACAGAGAGAGAGCGACAGAGAGAGAGAGCAACAGAGAGAGTTAGAGCGAGAGAGAGAGCGAGAGAGCGACAGAGGGAGAGCGACAGAGAGAGGGAGAGCGACAGAGAGAGAGAGCGACAGAGAGAGAGAGCGAGAGAGAGAGAGCGACAGAGAGAGAGCGACAGAGAGAGAGAGCGACAGAGAGAGCGACAGAGAGAGAGCGACAGAGAGAGAGCGACAGAGAGAGAGAGAGAGCGACAGAGAGAGAGAGAGAGCGACAGAGAGAGAGAGAGTGACAGAGAGAGAGAGCGACAGAGAGAGATAGAGAGAGCGAGAGAGAGAGCGACAGAGCGAGAGAGAGCAACAGAGAGAGAGCGACAGAGAGAGAGCGAGAGAGAGCGAGAATAAGAGCGAGAGAGAGAGAGCAACAGAGAGAGAGCGAGAGAGAGAGCAAGAGAGAGAGCAAGAGAGAGAGCAAGAGAGAGAGAGAGCGACAGAGAGAGAGAGAGCGAGAGATAGAGAGAGCGAGAGAGAGAGAGACAGAGAGAGAGCGACAGAGAGAGAGAGCGACAGAGAGAGCAAGAGAGAGAGAGAGAGCGACAAGAGAGAGAGAGCGACAGAGAGAGAGCAACAGAGAGAGTGAGAGCGAGAGAGAGCGAGAGAGAGAGAGCGACAGAGAGAGAGAGAGCGACAGAGAGAGAGAGAGCGACAGAGAGAGAGAGCGACAGAGAGAGAGAGCGACAGAGAGAGAGAGCGACAGAGAGAGAGCGACAGAGAGAGAGCGACAGAGAGAGAGCGACAGAGAGAGGGAGCGAGAGAGAGAGAGCGACAGAGAGTGAGAGCGACAGAGTGAGAGCGACAGAGAGAGAGAGCGAGAGAGAGAGCGACAGAGAGAGAGAGCGACAGAAAGAGAGCGAGAGAGAGAGAGAGCGAGAGAGAGCGAGAATAAGAGCGACAGAGAGAGAGAGAGCAACAGAGAGAGAGCGAGAGAGAGAGAGAGCGACAGAGAGAGAGAGAGCAACAGAGAGAGAGCAACAGAGAGAGAGAGAAGCGAGAGAGAGAGAGCGAGAGAGAGAGAGCGACAGAGAGAGAGCTACAGAGAGAGAGCGACAGAGAGAGAGAGCAACAGAGAGAGAGAGCGAGAGAGAGAGCGACAGAGAGAGAGCGAGAGAGAGAGAGAGCGACAGAGAGAGCAACAGAGAGAGAGAGAGAGAGAGAGAGCAACAGAGAGAGAGAGCGAGACAGAGAGAGAGCAACAAGAGAGAGAGAGCGACAGAGAGAGAGCAACAGAGAGAGAGAGAGAGAGAGCGACAGAGCGAGAGAGAGAGAGCGAGAGAGAGCGAACAGAGAGATGAGAGAGCGACAGAGAGAGAGAGCGACAGAGAGAGAGAGCGAGAGAGAGAGAGCGACAGAGAAGAGAGAGAGAGGGAGAGAGAGAGTGAGAGAGAGAGAGCAACAGAGAGAGAGCGAGAGAGAGAGAGCGACAGAGAGAGAGAGAGAGAGAGCGAGAGAGAGAGCGACAGAGAGAGAGCGAGAGAGAGAGCAACAGAGAGAGAGCGAGAGAGAGCGAGAGGGAGAGAGCGACAGAGAGAGAGAGCGAGAGAGAGCGACAGAGAGAGAGAGCAACAGAGCGAGAGAGAGAGCGACAGAGAGAGAGAGCGAGAGAGAGCGACAGACAGAGAGAGAGCGACAGAGAGAGAGAGCGACAGAGAGAGAGAGCGACAGAGAGAGAGCGACAGAGAGAGAGAGAGCAACAGAGAGAGAGCGACAGAATAAGTGACAGAGAGAGAGAGCGAGAGAGAGAGAGCGACAGAGAGAGAGAGAGCAACAGAGCGAGAGAGAGGAAGAGAGAGAGAGCGACAGAGAGAGAGCGAGAGAGAGAGAGAGCGAGAGAGAGCGACAGAGAGAGAGAGCGACAGAGAGAGAGCGACAGCGAGCGAGAGAGAGAGAGAGCGACAGAGAGAGAGAGAGCGAGAGAGAGCAAGAGAGAGAGAGCGAGTGAGAGAGAGCGACAGAGAGCGACAGAGAGAGCTAGAGAGAGAGCAACACAGAGAGAGAGAGAGAGAGAGCGACAGAGCGAGAGAGAGAGAGCGAGAGAGAGAGCGACAGAGAGAGAGCGAGAGAGAGAGCGACAGAGAGAGAGAGAGAGAGCGAGAGAGAGAGCGACAGAGAGAGAGCGAGAGAGAGAGCAACAGAGAGAGAGCGAGAGAGAGCGAGAGGGAGAGAGCGACAGAGAGAGAGAGCGAGAGAGAGCGACAGAGAGAGAGAGCAACAGAGCGAGAGAGAGAGCGACAGAGAGAGAGAGCGAGAGAGAGCGACAGACAGAGAGAGAGCGACAGAGAGAGAGAGCGACAGAGAGAGAGAGCGACAGAGAGAGAGCGACAGAGAGAGAGAGAGCAACAGAGAGAGAGCGACAGAAAAAGTGACAGAGAGAGAGAGCGAGAGAGAGAGAGCGACAGAGAGAGAGAGAGCAACAGAGCGAGAGAGAGGAAGAGAGAGAGAGCGACAGAGAGAGAGCGAGAGAGAGAGAGCGAGAGAGAGCGACAGAGAGAGAGAGCGACAGAGAGAGAGCGACAGCGAGCGAGAGAGAGAGAGAGCGACAGAGAGAGAGAGAGCGAGAGAGAGCAAGAGAGAGAGAGCGACAGAGAGAGAGCAACAGAGAGAGAGAGAGCAAGAGAGAGAGAGCGAGAGAGAGAGAGCAACAGAGAGAGTGAGAGAGAGAGAGCAACAGAGAGAGAGAGAGAGCAACAGAGAGAGAGAGAGAGCGACAGAGAGAGAGCGAGAGAGAGAGAGCGACCGAGAGAGAGAGCGACAGAGAATGCGACAGAGAGCGAGAGAGAGCGAGAGAGAGAGAGAGCGACAGAGAGAGAGCGCCAGATAGAGAGCGCCAGATAGAGAGAGCGACAAGAGAGAGTCGCGAGAGAGAGCGACAGAGAGAGAGACAGAGAGAGAGAGAGACAGAGAGAGAGAGAGAGCGACAGAGAGAGAGAGCGACAGAGAGAGAGCGAGAGAGAGCGACAGAGAGAGAGCGACAGAGAGAGAGTGCGACAGAGAGCGAGAGAGAGAGCGAGAGAGAGAGAGCGAGAGAGAGAGCGCCAGATAGAGAGAGCGCCAGATAGAGAGAGCGACAAGAGAGAGAGAGCGACAGAGAGAGAGAGCGAGAGAGAGAGAGCGACAGAGAGAGAGCGTGACAGAGAGCGCGACAGAGAGAGAGAGCGAGAGAGAGAGAGCGACAGATAGAGAGAGCGACAAGAGAGAGAGAGCGACAGAGAGAGAGAGCGACAGATAGAGAGCGACAGAGAGAGAGAGCGAGAGAGAGAGAGCGACAGAGAGAGAGAGCGTGAGAGAGAGCGCGACAGAGAGAGAGAGCGAGAGACAGAGAGCGACAGAGAGAGAGAGCGACAGAGAGAGAGCGACAGAGAGAGAGAGCAACAGAGAGAGAGAGAGCAACAGAGAGAGAGCGAGAGAGTGA
>JASTWF010001734.1:50000-62182 GCA_030390025.1 Squalus acanthias
AAGGATCCCATATGCGTTTTTAACGGACTTCTCAACTTGTTCTGTCACCTTCAAAGTTTTGTGTACATACACCCCAGGTCTCTCTGTTCCTGCACCCCCTTTAAATTTGTACCATTTAGTTTATATTCTCTCTCCACATTCTTCCGACCAAAATGTATCACTTCACACTTCTCTGGGTTAAATTTCATCTGCCACGTGTTTGCCCATTTCACCAGTCTGTCTGTGTCCTCCTGAAGTCTGTTTCTGTCCTCCTCATTGTTTACTACATTTCTGAGTTTCACGTCATCTGCAAACTTTGAAATGATGCCCTGTTTACCCAAGTCCAGGTCATTCATATATATCAGAAAGAGCAGTGATCCCAATACCGCCCCCTGGGGGACACCACTGTACACCTCCGTCCAGTCTGAAAAACAACCCTTCACCACTACTCTCTGCTTTCTGTCCCTTAGCCCATTTTGCATCCGCGCTGCCACTGTCCCTTTAATCCCAAAGGCTTTAATTTTGCGAACAAGTCTCAAGGTCCACTAACAGGAGAGCGGTGACACTGGACCCGACAGAGTATCTCGTGCAGACCACAGAAAGCTTTTGATCACAGAGGGCATCACAGCCGTCCTCAGTCCTGTCCTCTCATCAGCTCTCCGGCAAGGGTGATTGAAAAGCCCTCCCTAACCACAGTGCAAATTAACAAGTGCAAAGAACATTTTAAAACTATGGACAGTGGCTCGATAGTCGTAATTTCAGTCCAGTTTCAATCCATAAATCCACACCAACAGTTGCATAATCTTAATTTACCACAATGAACTGGGGAGCAGCCCCAGACACACAAAGGTTAAGAGCCGCCAGGACAGAATCACAGTTGTGTTTGACTAAAACCTTTTCAACAGTGTAAAAAAAACTGGTCAAAAATAAAGCCTTAAAAAGCCAGTTGCATCTGTAAAAGCTGAGTGTAAAAGCAGCAGGAACCCTGCCTGATTCTCTCTCTGTTGGGCACTCAGCTCAACTATTGTCAGAACTGGCATAATCATGTCGATATGAAGCTCGTGAGGAGCATAAACATCAGCAGAGACCTGTTGGGCTGAACGACCTGTTTCTGTGTGGTAAATAGCAATCTATGTAATGTAATAGTATATAACAAAGTATTATTGTGTAACATCTAAATATTAGTGTACAGTAATGGTTTGCAGTTGTGACGTTAAGGAGCTCTGATGAATAACAGCTTGTTTGTATGGTTTCTTCAACAGCTGACCATGCCCAGCCCAATGCCTGAGTACCTGAATGTACATTACATCTGTGAATCTGCCTCCAGACTGCTCTTCCTATCCATGCACTGGGCCAGATCCATTCCCGCATTCCAGGCCCTAGGGTAAGCCCTGCAATTCACTCATTTTTCCCATCAAACTCAATGGCTCGCTGCTACAACTTGCTCCAAACTACCAGGTCTGTTCTTCCACACAGGGCGCTGGGGGAGGGGTTACAGAGTGACATTGTGAGGGAGCTGGATTAACATCAGTAGAGATACAGTCAGTAAAACAGGGCGTGGGGGAGAGGGGTTACTGAGTGACAGTGTGAGGGAGCTGGATTAACATCAGTAGAGATACAGTCAACAACACAGAGCGTGGGGGAGAGGGGTTACTGAGTGACAGTGTGAGGGAGCTGGATGAACATCAGCAGAGATACAGTCAGTAACACAGGGCGCTGGGGGAGAGGTTACTGAGTGACAGTGTGAGGGAGCTGGATTAACATCAGTAGAGATACAGTCAGTAACACAGGGCGCTGGGGGAGAGGGATTACTGAGTGACAGTGTGAGGGAGCTGGATTAACATCAGTAGAGATACAGTCAGTAACACAGGGTGCTGGGGGAGAGGGGTTACTGAGTGACAGTGAGAGGGAGCTGAATTAACATCAGTAGAGATACAGTCAGTAACACAGGGCGTGGGGGAGAGGGGTTACTGAGTGACAGTGTGAGGGAGCTGGATTAACATCAGTAGAGATACAGTCTGTAACACAGGGCGCCAGGGGAGAGGGGTTACTGAGTGACAGTGTGTGGGAGCTGGATTAACATCAGCAGTGATTCAATCAGTAACGCAGGGTGCTGGGGGAGAGGGGTTACTGAGTGACAGTGTGAGGGGGCTGGATTAACATCAGTAGAGATACAGTCATTAACACAGGACTCTGTGGGAGAGGAGTTACTGAGTGAGAGGGAGATGAATTAACATCAGTAGAGATACAGTCAATAACACAGGGCGTGGGGGAGAGGGGTTAGAGAGTGATAGTGTGAGGGAGCTGGATTAACATCAGTAGAGATACAGTCAGTAACAGAGGACGCTGGGGGAGGGTTTACTGAGCGACAGTGAGAGGGAGCTGGATTAACATCAGTAGAGATACAGTCAGTAACACAGGGCGCTGGGGAGAGGTTACTGAGTGACAGTGTGAGGGAGCTGGATTAACATCAGTAGAGATACAGTCTGTAACACAGGGCGCCAGGGGAGAGTGGTTACTGAGTGACAGTGTGAGGGAGCTGGATTAACATCAGCAGAGATACAGTCAGTGACACAGGGCGTGGGGGAGAGGGGTTACTGAGTGACAGTGTGAGAGAGCTGGATTAACATCAGTAGAGATACAGTCAGTAACACAGGGCGCTGGGGGAGGGGTTAATAGGTGAGAGTGTGTGGGAGCTGGATTAACATCAGCAGTGATTCAATCAGTAACGCAGGGTGCTGGGGGAGAGGGGTTACTGAGTGACAGTGTGAGGGAGCTGGATTAACATCAGTAGAGATACAGTCAGTAACACAGGGCGCTGGGGGAGGTTTTACTGAGTGACTGTGAGAAGGAGCTGGATTAACATCAATTGAGATACAGTCAGTAACACAAGGAGCTACGGGAGGGGTTACTCAGTGACAGTGTGAGGGAGCTGGATTAACATCCGTAGAGATACAGTCAGTAACACATGGCGTTGGGGGAGCGGTTACTGTGTGACAGTGTGAGGGAGCTGGATTAACATCAGTGGAGATACAGTCAGTAACACAGGGCGCTGGGGGAGGGTTTACTGAGCGACAGTGAGAGGGAGCTGGATTAACATCAGTAGAGATACAGTCAGTAACACAGGGCGTGGGGGAGAGGGGTTACTGAGTGACAGTGAGAGGGAGCTGGATTAACATCAGTAGAGATACAGTCAGTAACAGAGGGTGCTTGGAGAGGGGTTACTGAGTGACAGTGAGAGGGAGCTGGATTAACATCCGTAGAGATACAGTCAGTAACACACGGCGCTGGGGGAGCGGTTACTGTGTCACAGTGTGAGGGAGCTGGATTAACATCAGTAGAGATACAGTCAGTAACACAGGGCGCTGGGGGAGGTTTTACTGAGTGACTGTGAGAAGGAGCTGGATTAACATCAGTTGAGATACAGTCAGTAACACAGGGCGTGGGGGAGAGGGGTTACTGAGTGACAGTGTGAGGGAGCTAGATTAACATCAGTAGAGATACACTTAGTAAAACAGGGTGCTGGGGGAGAGGGGTTACTGAGTGACAGTGAGAGGGAGCTGGATTAACATCAGTAGAGATACAGTCAGTAACACAGGGCGTGGGGGAGAGGGGTTACTGAGTGACAGTGAGAGGGAGCTGGATTAACATCAGTAGAGATACAGTCAGTAACACAGGGAGCTACGGGAGGGGTTACTCAGTGACAGTGTGAGGGAGCTGGATTAACATCCGTAGAGATACAGTCAGTAACACATGGCGCTGGGGGAGCGGTTACTGTGTGACAGTGTGAGGGAGCTGGATTAACATCACTAGAGATACAGTCAGTAACACAGGGCGCTGGGGGAGGGTTTACTGAGCGACAGTGAGAGGCAGCTGGATTAACATCAGTAGAGATACAGTCAGTAACACAGGGCGTGGGGGAGAGGGGTTACTGAGTGACAGTGTGAGGGAGCTAGATTAACATCAGTAGAGATACACTTAGTAAAATAGGGTGCTGGGGGAGAGGGGTTACTGAGTGACAGTGAGAGGGAGCTGGATTAACATCAGTAGAGATACAGTCAGTAACACAGGGCGTGGGGGAGAGGGGTTACTGTTTGACAGTGAGAGGGAGCTGGATTAACATCAGTAGAGATACAGTCAGTAACACAGGGTGCTGGGAGAGGGGTTACTGAGTGACAGTGTGAGGGAGCTGGATTAACATCAGTGGAGATACAGTCAGTAACACAGGGTGCTGGGGAAGGGTTACTGAGTGACAGTGTGTGGGAGCTGGATTAACATCAGTGGAGATACAGTCAGTAACACAGGGCGCTGGGGAGAGGGGTTACTGAGTGACAGTGTGAGAGAGCTGGATTAACATCAGTAGCGATACAGTCAGTATCACAGGGTGCTGGGGAGAGGGGTTACTGAGTGACAGTGTGAGAGAGCTGGATTAACATCAGTAGAGATACAGTCAGTGACACAGGGTGCTGGTGGAGAGGGGTTACTGAGTGACAGTGTGAGGGAGCTGGATTAACATCAGTAGCGATACAGTCAGTATCACAGGGTGCTGGGGAGAGGGGTTACTGAGTGACAGTGTGAGAGAGCTGGATTAACATCAGTAGAGATACAGTCAGTGACACAGGGCGCTGGGGGAGAGGGGTTACTGAGTGACAGTGTGAGGGAGCTGGATTAACATCAGTAGCGATACAGTCAGTATCACAGGGTGCTGGGGAGAGGGCTTACTGAGTGACAGTGCGTGGGAGCTGGATTAACATCAGTAGCGATACAGTCAGTATCACAGGGCGCTGGGGGAGGGGTTAATAGGTGAGAGTGTGTGGGAGCTGGATTAACATCAGCAGTGATTCAATCAGTAACGCAGGGTGCTGGGGGAGAGGGGTTACTGAGTGACAGTGTGAGGGGGCTGGATTAACATCAGTAGAGATACAGTCATTAACACAGGACTCTGTGGGAGAGGGGTTACTGAGTGAGAGGGAGATGAATTAACATCAGTAGAGATACAGTCAATAACACAGGGCGTGGGGGAGAGGGGTTAGTGAGTGATAGTGTGAGGGAGCTGGATTAACATCAGTAGAGATACAGTCAGTAACAGAGGACGCTGGGGGAGGGTTTACTGAGCGACAGTGAGAGGGAGCTGGATTAACATCAGTAGAGATACAGTCAGTAACACAGGGCGCTGGGGAGAGGTTACTGAGTGACAGTGTGAGGGAGCTGGATTAACATCAGTAGAGATACAGTCTGTAACACAGGGCGCCAGGGGAGAGTGGTTACTGAGTGACAGTGTGAGGGAGGTGGATTAACATCAGCAGAGATACAGTCAGTGACACAGGGTGTGGGGGAGAGGGGTTACTGAGTGACAGTGTGAGAGAGCTGGATTAACATCAGTAGAGATATAGTCAGTGACACAGGGCGCTGGGGGAGAGGGGTTACTGAGTGACAGTGTGTTAGAGCTGGATTAACATCAGTAGCGATACAGTCAGTATCACAGGGTGCTGGGGAGAGGGGTTACTGAGTGACAGTGTGAGGGAGCTGGATGAACATCAGCAGAGATACAGTCAGTAACACAGGGCGCTGGGGGAGAGGTTACTGAGTGACAGTGTGAGGGAGCTGGATTAACATCAGTAGAGATACAGTCAGTAACACAGGGCGCTGGGGGAGAGGGATTACTGAGTGACAGTGTGAGGGAGCTGGATTAACATCAGTAGAGATACAGTCAGTAACACAGGGTGCTGGGGGAGAGGGGTTACTGAGTGACAGTGAGAGGGAGCTGAATTAACATCAGTAGAGATACAGTCAGTAACACAGGGCGTGGGGGAGAGGGGTTACTGAGTGACAGTGTGAGGGAGCTGGATTAACATCAGTAGAGATACAGTCTGTAACACAGGGCGCCAGGGGAGAGGGGTTACTGAGTGACAGTGTGTGGGAGCTGGATTAACATCAGCAGTGATTCAATCAGTAACGCAGGGTGCTGGGGGAGAGGGGTTACTGAGTGACAGTGTGAGGGGGCTGGATTAACATCAGTAGAGATACAGTCATTAACACAGGACTCTGTGGGAGAGGAGTTACTGAGTGAGAGGGAGATGAATTAACATCAGTAGAGATACAGTCAATAACACAGGGCGTGGGGGAGAGGGGTTAGAGAGTGATAGTGTGAGGGAGCTGGATTAACATCAGTAGAGATACAGTCAGTAACAGAGGACGCTGGGGGAGGGTTTACTGAGCGACAGTGAGAGGGAGCTGGATTAACATCAGTAGAGATACAGTCAGTAACACAGGGCGCTGGGGAGAGGTTACTGAGTGACAGTGTGAGGGAGCTGGATTAACATCAGTAGAGATACAGTCTGTAACACAGGGCGCCAGGGGAGAGTGGTTACTGAGTGACAGTGTGAGGGAGCTGGATTAACATCAGCAGAGATACAGTCAGTGACACAGGGCGTGGGGGAGAGGGGTTACTGAGTGACAGTGTGAGAGAGCTGGATTAACATCAGTAGAGATACAGTCAGTAACACAGGGCGCTGGGGGAGGGGTTAATAGGTGAGAGTGTGTGGGAGCTGGATTAACATCAGCAGTGATTCAATCAGTAACGCAGGGTGCTGGGGGAGAGGGGTTACTGAGTGACAGTGTGAGGGAGCTGGATTAACATCAGTAGAGATACAGTCAGTAACACAGGGCGCTGGGGGAGGTTTTACTGAGTGACTGTGAGAAGGAGCTGGATTAACATCAATTGAGATACAGTCAGTAACACAAGGAGCTACGGGAGGGGTTACTCAGTGACAGTGTGAGGGAGCTGGATTAACATCCGTAGAGATACAGTCAGTAACACATGGCGTTGGGGGAGCGGTTACTGTGTGACAGTGTGAGGGAGCTGGATTAACATCAGTGGAGATACAGTCAGTAACACAGGGCGCTGGGGGAGGGTTTACTGAGCGACAGTGAGAGGGAGCTGGATTAACATCAGTAGAGATACAGTCAGTAACACAGGGCGTGGGGGAGAGGGGTTACTGAGTGACAGTGAGAGGGAGCTGGATTAACATCAGTAGAGATACAGTCAGTAACAGAGGGTGCTTGGAGAGGGGTTACTGAGTGACAGTGAGAGGGAGCTGGATTAACATCCGTAGAGATACAGTCAGTAACACACGGCGCTGGGGGAGCGGTTACTGTGTCACAGTGTGAGGGAGCTGGATTAACATCAGTAGAGATACAGTCAGTAACACAGGGCGCTGGGGGAGGTTTTACTGAGTGACTGTGAGAAGGAGCTGGATTAACATCAGTTGAGATACAGTCAGTAACACAGGGCGTGGGGGAGAGGGGTTACTGAGTGACAGTGTGAGGGAGCTAGATTAACATCAGTAGAGATACACTTAGTAAAACAGGGTGCTGGGGGAGAGGGGTTACTGAGTGACAGTGAGAGGGAGCTGGATTAACATCAGTAGAGATACAGTCAGTAACACAGGGCGTGGGGGAGAGGGGTTACTGAGTGACAGTGAGAGGGAGCTGGATTAACATCAGTAGAGATACAGTCAGTAACACAGGGAGCTACGGGAGGGGTTACTCAGTGACAGTGTGAGGGAGCTGGATTAACATCCGTAGAGATACAGTCAGTAACACATGGCGCTGGGGGAGCGGTTACTGTGTGACAGTGTGAGGGAGCTGGATTAACATCACTAGAGATACAGTCAGTAACACAGGGCGCTGGGGGAGGGTTTACTGAGCGACAGTGAGAGGCAGCTGGATTAACATCAGTAGAGATACAGTCAGTAACACAGGGCGTGGGGGAGAGGGGTTACTGAGTGACAGTGTGAGGGAGCTAGATTAACATCAGTAGAGATACACTTAGTAAAATAGGGTGCTGGGGGAGAGGGGTTACTGAGTGACAGTGAGAGGGAGCTGGATTAACATCAGTAGAGATACAGTCAGTAACACAGGGCGTGGGGGAGAGGGGTTACTGTTTGACAGTGAGAGGGAGCTGGATTAACATCAGTAGAGATACAGTCAGTAACACAGGGTGCTGGGAGAGGGGTTACTGAGTGACAGTGTGAGGGAGCTGGATTAACATCAGTGGAGATACAGTCAGTAACACAGGGTGCTGGGGAAGGGTTACTGAGTGACAGTGTGTGGGAGCTGGATTAACATCAGTGGAGATACAGTCAGTAACACAGGGCGCTGGGGAGAGGGGTTACTGAGTGACAGTGTGAGAGAGCTGGATTAACATCAGTAGCGATACAGTCAGTATCACAGGGTGCTGGGGAGAGGGGTTACTGAGTGACAGTGTGAGAGAGCTGGATTAACATCAGTAGAGATACAGTCAGTGACACAGGGTGCTGGTGGAGAGGGGTTACTGAGTGACAGTGTGAGGGAGCTGGATTAACATCAGTAGCGATACAGTCAGTATCACAGGGTGCTGGGGAGAGGGGTTACTGAGTGACAGTGTGAGAGAGCTGGATTAACATCAGTAGAGATACAGTCAGTGACACAGGGCGCTGGGGGAGAGGGGTTACTGAGTGACAGTGTGAGGGAGCTGGATTAACATCAGTAGCGATACAGTCAGTATCACAGGGTGCTGGGGAGAGGGCTTACTGAGTGACAGTGCGTGGGAGCTGGATTAACATCAGTAGCGATACAGTCAGTATCACAGGGCGCTGGGGGAGGGGTTAATAGGTGAGAGTGTGTGGGAGCTGGATTAACATCAGCAGTGATTCAATCAGTAACGCAGGGTGCTGGGGGAGAGGGGTTACTGAGTGACAGTGTGAGGGGGCTGGATTAACATCAGTAGAGATACAGTCATTAACACAGGACTCTGTGGGAGAGGGGTTACTGAGTGAGAGGGAGATGAATTAACATCAGTAGAGATACAGTCAATAACACAGGGCGTGGGGGAGAGGGGTTAGTGAGTGATAGTGTGAGGGAGCTGGATTAACATCAGTAGAGATACAGTCAGTAACAGAGGACGCTGGGGAGGGTTTACTGAGCGACAGTGAGAGGGAGCTGGATTAACATCAGTAGAGATACAGTCAGTAACACAGGGCGCTGGGGAGAGGTTACTGAGTGACAGTGTGAGGGAGCTGGATTAACATCAGTAGAGATACAGTCTGTAACACAGGGCGCCAGGGGAGAGTGGTTACTGAGTGACAGTGTGAGGGAGGTGGATTAACATCAGCAGAGATACAGTCAGTGACACAGGGTGTGGGGGAGAGGGGTTACTGAGTGACAGTGTGAGAGAGCTGGATTAACATCAGTAGAGATATAGTCAGTGACACAGGGCGCTGGGGGAGAGGGGTTACTGAGTGACAGTGTGTTAGAGCTGGATTAACATCAGTAGCGATACAGTCAGTATCACAGGGTGCTGGGGAGAGGGGTTACTGAGTGACAGTGTGAGGGAGCTGGATGAACATCAGCAGAGATACAGTCAGTAACACAGGGCGCTGGGGGAGAGGTTACTGAGTGACAGTGTGAGGGAGCTGGATTAACATCAGTAGAGATACAGTCAGTAACACAGGGCGCTGGGGGAGAGGGATTACTGAGTGACAGTGTGAGGGAGCTGGATTAACATCAGTAGAGATACAGTCAGTAACACAGGGTGCTGGGGGAGAGGGGTTACTGAGTGACAGTGAGAGGGAGCTGAATTAACATCAGTAGAGATACAGTCAGTAACACAGGGCGTGGGGGAGAGGGGTTACTGAGTGACAGTGTGAGGGAGCTGGATTAACATCAGTAGAGATACAGTCTGTAACACAGGGCGCCAGGGGAGAGGGGTTACTGAGTGACAGTGTGTGGGAGCTGGATTAACATCAGCAGTGATTCAATCAGTAACGCAGGGTGCTGGGGGAGAGGGGTTACTGAGTGACAGTGTGAGGGGGCTGGATTAACATCAGTAGAGATACAGTCATTAACACAGGACTCTGTGGGAGAGGAGTTACTGAGTGAGAGGGAGATGAATTAACATCAGTAGAGATACAGTCAATAACACAGGGCGTGGGGGAGAGGGGTTAGAGAGTGATAGTGTGAGGGAGCTGGATTAACATCAGTAGAGATACAGTCAGTAACAGAGGACGCTGGGGGAGGGTTTACTGAGCGACAGTGAGAGGGAGCTGGATTAACATCAGTAGAGATACAGTCAGTAACACAGGGCGCTGGGGAGAGGTTACTGAGTGACAGTGTGAGGGAGCTGGATTAACATCAGTAGAGATACAGTCTGTAACACAGGGCGCCAGGGGAGAGTGGTTACTGAGTGACAGTGTGAGGGAGCTGGATTAACATCAGCAGAGATACAGTCAGTGACACAGGGCGTGGGGGAGAGGGGTTACTGAGTGACAGTGTGAGAGAGCTGGATTAACATCAGTAGAGATACAGTCAGTAACACAGGGCGCTGGGGAGGGGTTAATAGGTGAGAGTGTGTGGGAGCTGGATTAACATCAGCAGTGATTCAATCAGTAACGCAGGGTGCTGGGGGAGAGGGGTTACTGAGTGACAGTGTGAGGGAGCTGGATTAACATCAGTAGAGATACAGTCAGTAACACAGGGCGCTGGGGGAGGTTTTACTGAGTGACTGTGAGAAGGAGCTGGATTAACATCAATTGAGATACAGTCAGTAACACAAGGAGCTACGGGAGGGGTTACTCAGTGACAGTGTGAGGGAGCTGGATTAACATCCGTAGAGATACAGTCAGTAACACATGGCGTTGGGGGAGCGGTTACTGTGTGACAGTGTGAGGGAGCTGGATTAACATCAGTGGAGATACAGTCAGTAACACAGGGCGCTGGGGGAGGGTTTACTGAGCGACAGTGAGAGGGAGCTGGATTAACATCAGTAGAGATACAGTCAGTAACACAGGGCGTGGGGGAGAGGGGTTACTGAGTGACAGTGAGAGGGAGCTGGATTAACATCAGTAGAGATACAGTCAGTAACAGAGGGTGCTTGGAGAGGGGTTACTGAGTGACAGTGAGAGGGAGCTGGATTAACATCCGTAGAGATACAGTCAGTAACACACGGCGCTGGGGGAGCGGTTACTGTGTCACAGTGTGAGGGAGCTGGATTAACATCAGTAGAGATACAGTCAGTAACACAGGGCGCTGGGGGAGGTTTTACTGAGTGACTGTGAGAAGGAGCTGGATTAACATCAGTTGAGATACAGTCAGTAACACAGGGCGTGGGGGAGAGGGGTTACTGAGTGACAGTGTGAGGGAGCTAGATTAACATCAGTAGAGATACACTTAGTAAAACAGGGTGCTGGGGGAGAGGGGTTACTGAGTGACAGTGAGAGGGAGCTGGATTAACATCAGTAGAGATACAGTCAGTAACACAGGGCGTGGGGGAGAGGGGTTACTGAGTGACAGTGAGAGGGAGCTGGATTAACATCAGTAGAGATACAGTCAGTAACACAGGGAGCTACGGGAGGGGTTACTCAGTGACAGTGTGAGGGAGCTGGATTAACATCCGTAGAGATACAGTCAGTAACACATGGCGCTGGGGGAGCGGTTACTGTGTGACAGTGTGAGGGAGCTGGATTAACATCAGTAGAGATACAGTCAGTAACACAGGGCGTGGGGGAGAGGGGTTACTGAGTGACAGTGTGAGGGAGCTAGATTAACATCAGTAGAGATACACTTAGTAAAATAGGGTGCTGGGGGAGAGGGGTTACTGAGTGACAGTGAGAGGGAGCTGGATTAACATCAGTAGAGATACAGTCAGTAACACAGGGCGTGGGGGAGAGGGGTTACTGTTTGACAGTGAGAGGGAGCTGGATTAACATCAGTAGAGATACAGTCAGTAACACAGGGTGCTGGGAGAGGGGTTACTGAGTGACAGTGTGAGGGAGCTGGATTAACATCAGTGGAGATACAGTCAGTAACACAGGGTGCTGGGGAAGGGTTACTGAGTGACAGTGTGTGGGAGCTGGATTAACATCAGTGGAGATACAGTCAGTAACACAGGGCGCTGGGGAGAGGGGTTACTGAGTGACAGTGTGAGAGAGCTGGATTAACATCAGTAGCGATACAGTCAGTATCACAGGGTGCTGGGGAGAGGGGTTACTGAGTGACAGTGTGAGAGAGCTGGATTAACATCAGTAGAGATACAGTCAGTGACACAGGGTGCTGGTGGAGAGGGGTTACTGAGTGACAGTGTGAGGGAGCTGGATTAACATCAGTAGCGATACAGTCAGTATCACAGGGTGCTGGGGAGAGGGGTTACTGAGTGACAGTGTGAG
>JASTWF010001735.1:0-62159 GCA_030390025.1 Squalus acanthias
ACACTAGACCCTGTCTCTGTTTATATTACACTGGACCCTGTCTCTGTTTATACTACACTAGACCCTGTCTCTGTTTATATTACACTAGAACCTGTCTCTGTTTATATTACACTAGACCCTGTCTCTGTTTATATTACACTAGAACCTGTCTCTGTTTATATTACGCTAGACCCTGTCTCTGTTTATATTACACTAGACCCTGTCTCTGTTTATATTACACAAGACCCTGTCTCTGATTATATTACACTAGAACCTGTCTCTGTTTATATTACACTAGAACCTGTCTCTGTTTATATTACACTAGAACCTGTCTCTGTTTATACTACACTAGACCCTGTCTCTGTTTATATTACACAAGACCCTGTCTCTGATTATATTACACTAGACCCTGTCTCTGTTTATATTACACTAGACCCTGTCTCTGTTTATATTACACTAGAACCTGTCTCTGTTTATATTACGCTAGACCCTGTCTCTGTTTATATTACACTAGACCCTGTCTCTGTTTATATTACACTAGACCCTGTCTCTGTTTATATTACACTAGACCCTGTCTCCGTTTTTTTTCACTAGAACCTGTCTCTGTTTATATTACGCTAGACCCTGTCTCTGTTTATACTACACTAGACCCTGTCTCTGTTTATATTACACTAGACCCTGTCTCTGTTTATATTACAGTAGACCCTGTCTCTGTTTGTATTACACTGGACCCTGTCTCTGTTTATATTACACTAGACCCTGTCTCTGTTTATATTACACTAGACCATGTCTCTGTTTATATTACACTAGACCCTGTCTCTGTTTATATTACACTAGAACCTGTCTCTGTTTATATTACGCTAGACCCTGTCTCTGTTTATATTACACTAGACCCTGTCTCTGTTTATATTACACTAGACCCTGTCTCTGTTTATATTACACTGGACCCTGTCTCTGTTTATATTACACTAGACCCTGTCTCTGTTTATATTACACTAGACCCTGTCTCTGTTTATATTACACTAGACCCTGTCTCTGTTTATATTACACTAGACCCTGTCTCCGTTTTTTTTCACTAGAACCTGTCTCTGTTTATATTACGCTAGACCCTGTCTCTGTTTATATTACGCTAGACCCTGTCTCTGTTTATATTACACTAGACCCTGTCTCTGTTTATATTACACTGGACACTGTCTCTGTTTATATTACACTAGACCCTGTCTCTGTTTATATTACACTAGACCCTGTCTCTGTTTATATTACACTAGACCCTGTCTCCGTTTTTTTTCACTAGAACCTGTCTCTGTTTATATTACGCTAGACCCTGTCTCTGTTTATATTACACTAGACCCTGTCTCTGTTTATATTACAGTAGACCCTGTCTCTGTTTGTATTACACTGGACCCTGTCTCTGTATTATATTACACTAGACCCTGTCTCTGTATTATATTACACTAGACCCGGTCTCTGTTTGTATTACACTTGACTCTGTCTCTGTTTATATTACACTTGACTCTGTCTCTGTTTATATTACACTAGACCCTGTCTCTGTATTATATTACACTAGACCCGGTCTCTGTTTGTATTACACTTGACTCTGTCTCTGTTTATATTACACTAGACCCTGTCTCTGTATTATATTACACTAGACCCGGTCTCTGTTTGTATTACACTAGACCCTATCTCTGTTTGTATTACACTAGACCCTGTCTTGGTTTATATTAGACGAGACACTGTCTCTGTTTATATTACACTAGGCCCTGTCTCTGTTTATATTACACTAGACCCTGTCTCTGTTTATATTACACTGTCTCTGTTTATATTACACTAGACCCTGTCTCTGTTTATATTACACTAGACCCTGTCTCTGTTTACTAGACTATGTCTGAGTTATTACTGCACTCACTCCCACACACACGACAGACAGAAATTAATTAATATAAATAAAGACAATATATTTGAGTGGATGGGAGGATGCAATCATTTTTTGGTTTGAAGCATCGGTCTAGTCTTGTTAATAACTGTCAGAAGCTGTGTGCAATGTCTAATTGATGTGGGATTATGTGGGTAATATCTGTGTTGAAAGGACGGGGTGAACCTTGTAACAATCCCCCAGAGATGAGCTGGGATTGAGGGACAGGACTGAAGGTGAGCAATAGTGCCCTGCACTTTGATCTAATTAGTGACAGACTCTGTGTGTTAAAGTTTACTAATTCACACTAGTGTTGTGCTGTGCCGATTGCTCCCAGTTTGTGAATGTTCAGGATTGTTTTTGCTGCAGTATTTTCTATTGAGCTTTGGCGGGACCCACTGATTGGGTGAGACAGAGCCTGGAACCGTGACCTCACAGCACCGCCGGATGGGCGGCCGCAGGGTCCTAATGCCCACCAAGTTCACCAGCTCTCAGCGGGTTCAGAGCAACAACTGAAAAGAGCCTCACAATGTGTTTGCTGTGTGTGTGTGTACAAAGCTCATCATTCTTAATGTGTGCAAGCACATTCCACAGAGATAAATCATTATCTTCAGCCTTTATTGATCAGCATTTTATTTCCTTTATTCACAGTGTAACTTCAGAGCGTTGAATCCCTTTAACATTTATTGAGAACCCATTGTCTGGTGGGCTCTTGTTTAGAAAGTGATGTCACAATGACCATTCGGTTCCCAAGGTGAGCCTGTCTGTCCGCAGTATTCAGTGGGAAAGGGGATTAAATCACACCGAGGATAATGAGCAGCCACCCACCAGTCTCTGCACTTTATTGTCCAGTGATCACCTCACCATCACACACAAGCTCCTGATATAAACCTCCAGAGTGTGATGATCGGTGCAAGTGATGGTAAAAATGAAACTGTACCTGGACCTGACATCCATCAAACACTCCCAGGGCAGGTACAGCACGGGTTAGATACAGAGTGCAGCTCCCTCCACACTGTCAGGAATGGACAGAAGGTATGGAGTAAAAGGTAAAGTGTTAAAAAAGGAAAAAGCAGGAACTAAGTGTCACAAAACATATTTGAAAGTTCTTTATCTGAATGCACGTAGCATTCGTAACAAAATGGACGAGTTAACGGCACAAATAACTACGTATGGTTATGATCTTGTGGCCATTACAGAAACATGGCTGCAGGGTGACAACGACTGGGAATTAAATATGCCAGGGTATTTAACAATCAGGAAGGACAGGCAGGAAGGAAGGGGAGGTGGGGTGTCTATGTTAATAAAGGAAGGAATCACTGTAATACTGAGAAATGATATTGGGTCAAAGGATCAGGATAATGAAACAGTTTGGGTGGAGATAAGGAATAATAAGGGGAAAAAAACACTAGTGGGAGTAGTATATAGGCCTCCTAATAGTTGCAACTCTGCTGGAAGAAGTCTTAATCAGGAAATAGTTGGGGCATGTAATAAGGGAACAGCTATAATTATGGGGGATTTTAACTATCATATTAACTGGACAAATCAAATTGGGCAGGGCAGCCTTGAGGAAGAGTTTATTGAGTGTATTAGGGATGGATTTCTTGAGCAGTATGTAACTGATCCTACAAGGGGGCAAGCAACCTTGGACCTGGTCCTGTGTAATGAGTCAGGATAAATTAATAATGTCCTAGTTAAGGATCCCCTTGGAATGAGTGACCATAACATGGTTGAATTCCATATCCAATTAGAGGATGAGAAGGTTGGTTCTCAAACAAGCGTATTGAGCTTGAATAAAGGAGACTATGATGGTATGAGAGCGGAATTGATTAAAGTGGACTGGGAAAATAGATTAAAGGGTAAGACGGTACATGAGCAGTGGTGTTCATTTAAGGAGTTATTTTACAACTTTCAAAAAATATATATTCCACTGAGGAAAAAAGGGTGTAAAAGAAATGACAGCCATCCGTGGCTAAGTAAAGAAATTAAGGATAGTATCCAACTAAAAACAAGGACATATAAGGTAGCCAAACTTAGTGGGAGGATAGAAGATTGGGAAGTCTTCAAAAGACAGCAAAAAGTAACTAAAGGATTGATTAAGAAAGGGAAGATAGATTATGAAATTAAATGAGCAAAAAATATAAAAACAGATAGCAAGAGTTTCTATAGTTATATAAAAAGAAAAAGGGTGGCTAAGGCAAACGTAGGTCCCTTAGAGGATGAGACCGGGAAATTAATGGTGGGAAACATGGAGATGGCAAAAATGCTGAACAAATATTTTGTTTCAGTCTTTACGGTAGAGGACACTAAGAATATCCCAACACTGGACAAACAGGGGGCTCTAGGGGGGGAGGAGCTAAATACAATTAAAATCACTAAGGAATTGGTACTCAGTAAAATAATGGGACTCAAGGCGGATAAATCCCCTGGACCTGATGGCTTACATCCTAGGGTCTTGAGGGAAGTGGCAGTAGGGATTGTGGATGCTTTGGTAATAATTTTCCAAAATTCCCTGGACTCAGCAAAGGTCCCGGCAGATTGGAAAACTGCTAATGTAACACCCTTATTTAAAAAGGGTAGTAGGCAGAAGGCTGGAAATTATAGACCAGTTAGCCTAACATCTGTGGTGGGTAAAATTTTGGAATCTATTATTAAGGAGACAGTAACGGAACATTTAGATAAACATAATTTAATAGGACAAAGTCAGCATGGCTTTATGAAGGGGAAGTCATGTCTGACAAATTTGCTTGAGTTCTTTGAGGACATAACGTACAGGGTGGATAAAGGGGAATCTGTGGACGTAGTGTATTTAGACTTCCAGAAGGCATTCGACAAGGTGCCACATAAAAGATTATTGCTCAAGATAAAAAATCACTGGATTGGGGGTAATATTCTGGCATGGGTGGAGGATTGGTTATCTAACAGGAAGCAGAGAGTTGGGATAAATGGTTCATTCTCGGACTGGCAACCAGTAGCCAGTGGTGTTCCGCAGGGGTCGGTGCTGGGTCCCCAACTCTTTACAATCTATATTAACGATTTGGAGGAGGGGACCGAGTGTAACATATCAAAGTTTGCAGATGATACAAAGATGGGAGGGAAAGTAGAAAGTGAGGAGGACATAAAAAACCTACAAGGGGATATGGACAGGCTGGGTGAGTGGGCGGAGATTTGGCAGATGCAATACAATATTGGAAAATGTGAGGTTATGCACTTTGGCAGGAAAAATCAGAGAGCAAGTTATTATCTTAATGGCGAGAAACTGGAAAGTACTGCAGTACAAAGGGATCTGGGGGTCCGAGTGCAAGAAAATCAAAAAGTTAGTATGCAGGTGCAGCAGGTGATCAAGAAGGCCAACGGAATGTTGGCTTTTATTGCTAGGGGGATAGATTATAAAAACAGGGAGGTATTGCTGCAGTTATATAAGGTATTGGTGAGACCGCACCTGGAATACTGCATACAGTTTTGGTGTCCATACTTAAGAAAAGACATACTTGCTCTCGAGGCAGTACAAAGAAGGTTCACTCGGTTAATCCCGGGGATGAGGGGGTGGACATATGAGGAGAGGTTGAGTAGATTGGGACTCTACTCATTGGAGTTCAGAAGAATGAGAGGCGATCTTATTGAAACATATAAGATTGTGAAGGGGCTTGATCGGGTGGATGCGGTAAGGATGTTCCCAAGGATGGGTGAAACTAGAACTAGGGGGCATAATCTTAGAATAAGGGGCTGCTCTTTCAAAACTGAGATGAGGAGAAACTTCTTCACTCAGAGGGTAGTAGGTCTGTGGAATTTGCTGCCCCAGGAAGCTGTGGAAGCTACATCATTAAATAAACTTAAAACAGAAATAGACAGTTTCCTAGAAGTAAAGGGAATTAGGGGTTACGGGGAGCGGGCAGAAAATTGGACATGAGGCTGAGTTCGGATCGGTCGAGGCCCTGTGGGTGGCGTAGCGGGCCCAGGGGCTGAGTGGCCGGGTCCTGCTCCTACTTCTTGTGTTCTTTAGATTTGAGGTGAGGATCAGATCAGCCATGATCTTATTGAATGGCGGAGCAGGCTCGAAGGGCCGATTGGCCTACTCCTGCTCCTATTTCTTATGTTCTTGTGTATGAACCACTGTGGTCCCAGCACCAATCCCTGTGGAACACCACTTCCCACCTTTTGCCAGTCTGAGTAGCTACTCCCAACCCCTGCTCTCTGTTTTGTAACCAGCTTGCTATCCATAAACAGTATGTAAGATCTAGAAGATGACCAAGGTCAGGCCGTGTAGAGTGAAGGGCCAGGCAGCAAGTCAGGGAGCGTCTGTAAATGGAGAAGAAATGGAGACTGGTCAGGGAGCATCTGTAAATGGAGACTGGTCAGGGAGCGTCTGGAAATGGAGGAGAAATGGTGACTGGTTAGGGAGCGTCTGTAAATGGAGGAGAAATGGTGACTGGTTAGGGAGCGTCTGTAAATGGAGGAGTAATGGTGACTGGTCAGGGAGTGTCTGGAAATGGAGGAGAAATGGTGACTGGTCAGGGAGCATCTGTAAATGGAGGAGAAATGGTGTCTGGTCAGGGAGCATCTGTAAATGGAGGAGAAATGGAGACTGGTCAGGGAGCGTCTGTAAATGGAGGAGAAATGGGGACTGGTCAGGGAGCGTCTGTAAATGGAGGAGAAATGGGGACTGGTCAGGCAGGGTTCCTGGGGACAGACCCATCTCCCTTATCCTGTAACAGTCCAGGGTTCCTGGGGACAGGGCCCACAGACCCATCTCCCCTCTCAATGGTGATTCAAAGATATTGTCTAAACCTTCACCTGAATGGGTCTGATTCGCCGATCCCCACCCGATCAGACAGGCTCTGTCTGAAGGAGACTCTCAGATAAAGTCCGATCTTCTTATTCTTTTTTCGTATGATAATAGCAAAGCAAATCAAATGTCAATATCTAAGTCAGATATCCAGGCCAAAGCTTCCTGTGTAACAGTGTGGGTATCTTGTAGGCTGCCTGTGAATTTCCTCTGAGGGCAGTGCTCAATGATGGGCTCCAGGGTCTGATCAGGAGCTCCACAGTCACATGATGGGGATGCTTTAATCTTCCATCTATGGAGAAGGTGGCAGCATCTACCATGACCGTTTCTGAGGCGGTTGATGGTTGTCCAATGTTTGCGAGGAAGGTTTGATCCGATGACTATTAAACACTCCCCAGGCTGCAGGTTCTGTGGCAGATCCCATCCCTTGCCCTCTCCGTTCGTTCTCAGAAGACTTTGTCCCGAGTTGAGAGTCTCTCTGGAGATGCTGTTGGAGTCGATGGGGTTTGAAACATTCACTCAGTGGGTCTCCTCACCATGCTCTCACCCTCCACCTTTAATGATCACCAATGGGATTGGGTCGGTCCCTTTTGAACCGTTCAGGGTTCTGGGCAGGGGGTCCATTGCCCCCCTGGTGTTTCCATTGACTGTCGAACCCTTAGCTGTGAGTCTGTGCACTTCTCCAGATATCTGAGGGATTCGAGTGGTGGGAGAGAACACAAGGAGTCTCTTTATACAGAGGGTGTCCTTCTTTCACCCGATTGGGCTTCAAGGGGTGGAGGAGGTGAATCCGGGGCGGGGGACTGATGCTGATCTGGACTTGTGTGGAGGGAGTGAGATATCGAGGCTGAAACTCCACTCCTGGTCCATCGCTGCCACTGGTACATTTCGCCCGGTGAATCCGGCGGACTCCCCGGGTTTACACTCTCCCCTCATTTAAACATAGATGGTGCAGTGTGTGAGGTGAGGGAGGAGTCTGCTCATTCCTGGGGGCAGATCAGACAAAGTGCTTTGAGTGGTGGGTCCAGCAGTGAAACTGAAACCAAACCAAAGGGAACAAATAAAGATCCAATCCAAGGGAACAAGCAACGGGACAGTGGGAAGAAACCACAACCGGCCCAAAAGTGGGATCATCTCCCCAAAAGGTCGGTCCGAACAGTTAGAAACTCCTCCTGGTGACTGTGTGCCTGCAGGACTCGGCTTCACTCCAGTGTTTAAAAGGCACAGAGCGCTGGCCTCACACCCAGGGGGCAATGTGTGGGAATTCCAGGGGCAGTGAGGACATGCCCGGAAATACCCCGGAGCAGTGAAGGCTCACTGGGCCCCAGGACAAGCTCATCGGAAAACCCAGGGCAAGGGCAAATTCAAAACGCAGTTTACAGGCGCGATGCTCTATTCACACATCGAAGGTGAGAGAGATGCTGTGGGGCACACGCTAAGTCCAGTAGCTGACAGTGATTAACAGACTGGGTTTGTGTTTAGTGATCCCGGGCGTGTTACCGATACCTTCCCTGGATACCAAGGCTGGGAGAGGCACTCTGGAAGGTTTGGGGAGCTGAGACTTGTCCATGAGAGTAACCGAAGGTATGGGAACTGAAATAATCTATGAGAAGTCGCACAACACCAGGTTATAGTCCAACAGATTTATTTAAAATTACAAGCTTTCGGAGCTGTCGCCCCTTCCTCAGGTTCTTACCTCCCAGTCGGGGAACACTTCAGCAGTCAAGGACATTCAGCCTCGGATCTGCGGGTTAGCGTTCTCCAAGGCGGCCTTCGAGACACACGACAACGCAAAATCATCGAGCAGAAACTGATAGCCAAGTTCCGCACCCATGAGGATGGCCTCAATAGGGATATCGGGTTTATGTCACGCGACAGAACGTGACTCGACATCGTTGTCTGTCTTTCCAGTTTTAAAAAAAAACACAAAAAAAAACTGCAGACAGCAGGATTTGACACGTTGGACCCCCTGTGACTCATCTCATTGTCTTGGCTGTGCTCTGGTGTGTCTTTGATGTAAGGCCTCCCTGAAAGATTGTATCTCTGCAGTTTCTGTGTTTATATACCGTGTAATATTGTAGATTCACTCATTGTACCTTTACCTGAGGAAGGGGCGACAGCTCCGAAAGCTTGTAATTTTAAATAAATCTGTTGGACTATAACCTGGTGTGCGACTTCTCATTTTTGTCCATCCCAGTCCAACACCGGCATCTCCGCATCATGAAATAATCTAGAGTTAGAAAGGTGAAACGCCCCAAAATGGAGCAGTCAGTAACAGGACATCAATTAGTCTCCTCTTATCTTGGAGAAATTAAATAGTCGACACACTGTGTATTTGAAGCAAAGCTGATTTATTCGACAGATATTCAGAATATTAAATTCCAGCCCAGTTATTAAGATCAGCAGAAACAAACCCCAAATGTCAGAATGAACATGGTTCAGTCCTTGATGTGATTAACAGCAGCAATACCTGCACCTGACGGTCTACACCTGGGCAGGGCCGGGACCGATGTCCGAGGGGGAGTGTTTGCTCGTGTTCTGGGGGAGGGTTTAAACTAAAATGGCAGGGGGTTGGGAACCTGAGCAGAGAGACAGAGGAAAGGGAAACAAGGATAAAAGCAAAAGATAGGAAGGAGAAAAACAAAAGTTGCAGTCAGAGAAAACAACGGTTTAAATCAAACATGGCCACAGTAAATACTAATTCTAATAGGTCTAAGAGTGTTAAAAAAACAAGCCTGAAGGCTTTGTGCCTTAATGCAAGGAGCATTCGGAACAAGGTGTACGAATTAGCTGCGCAAATAGAGGTAAACGAATATGATTTGATTGGGATTACCGAAACATGGCTCCAGGGTGGCCAAGGCTGGGAACTCAATATCCAGGGGTACTCAATATTCAGGAAAGATAGGCAAAAAGGAAAGGAAGGTGGGGTAGCATTGCTGGTTAAAGAGGGGATTAACACAATTGAAAGGAAGGATATTAGCTCTGATGATGTGGAATCTGTATGGGTTGAACTGAGAAATAACAAGGGGCAGAAAACGTTAGTGGGAGTGATATATGGACCTCCAAACAGTAATGCGGAGGTTGGGCACGGCATTAAAAGGGAAATTAGAGAAGCGTGCAATAAGGGCACAGCAGTCATCATGGGTGACTTTAATCTACATATAGATTGGGTTAACCAAATTAGTAACAATACTATGGAGGAGGAATTGCTGGAGTGTTTACGGGATGGTTTCCTGGACCAATATGTCGAGGAACCAACCAGAGATCAGGCCATCTTAGACTGGGTATTATGCAATGAGAAAGGATTAATTAGCAATCTTGTTGTGCGAGGCCCCTTGGGTCGGAGCGATCATAATATGATAGAATTCTTCATTAGGATGGAGAGTGAAGTAGTTGACTCAGAGACGAGGGTCCTGAATTTAAACAAAGGAAACTACGATGGTATGAGGTGTGAGTTGGGTAGGATTGATTGGGGAATGTCACTCAAAGGATTGACGGTGGATAGGCAATGGCAAACATTCAAAGACCGCATGGACGGACTACAGAATTTGTTCATCCCAGTTTGGCATAAGAATAAAACAAAAAGGGTGACTCAACCGTGGCTAACAAGGGAAATTAGGGATAGCATAAGATCCAAGGAGAGGGCATATAAATTGGCCAGAAAAAGCAGTAACCCTGTGGATTGGGAGCAGTTTAAGAATCAACAAAGGAGGACAAAGGGATTAATTAAGAAGGGGAAAATAGAATACGAGAGTAAGCTTTCAGGGAACATAAAAACTGACTGTAAAACCTGTTATAGATATGTGAAGAGAAAAAGATTAGTAAAATCAAGCACAGGTCCCTTGCAGTCAGAATCAGGGGAACTTATAATGGGGAACAAAGAAATGTCAGACCAATTAAATACATATTTTGGTTCTGTCTTCACAAAGGAGGACACAAATAACCTCCCAGAGATGTCGGGGAACATAGGGTCTGATGAAAGGGAGGAACTGAAAGAAATCAGTATTTGTAGGGAAATGGTGTTAGGGAAATTGAAGGGTTTGAAGGCCGATAAATCCCCAGGGCCTGATAATCTACATCCTAATGTACTTAAGGAAGTGTCCCTAGAAATAGTAGATGCATTGCTGATCATCTTCCAACATTCGATGGAATCTGGAACCGTACCCATGGATTGGAGGGTAGCTAATGTGACCCCACTATTCAAAAAGTGTGGTAGAGAGAAAACGGGGAAAATGCTAGAGTCCATTATAAAAGATGCGAGCGGAATTGAGTAGAGTGGATTGGGAAAATAGATTAAAGGGTAAGACGACACATGATCAGTGGTGTACATTCAAGGAGTTATTTTACAACTTCCAAAAAAAATATATTCCACTGAAAAGAAAAGGGTGTAAAAGAAAGGACAGTCATCCGTGGCTAAGTAAACAAATTAAGGATAGTATTCGACTAAAAACAAGGGCATATAAGGTAGCGAAATCTAGTGGGAGGACAGAGGATTGGGAAAACTTTAAAAGGCAGCAAAAAATAACAAAAAGATTGATTAAGAAAGGGAAGATAGATTATGAAAGTAAATTAGCAAAAAATATAAAAACAGATAGTAAGAGTTTTTATAGTTATATAAAAAGAAAAAGGGTGGCTAAAGTAAATGTTGGTCCCTTAGAGGATGAGACCGGGAAATTAATGGTGGGAAATATGGAGATGGCAAAAACACTGAGTGAATATTTTGTATCAGTCTTTACAGTAGAGGACACTAAGAATATCCCAACACTGGACAAACAGGGGGCTATAGGGGGAGAGGAGCTAAACACGATCAAAATCACTAAGGAAGTGGTACTCGGTAAAATAATGGGACTCAAGGCGGATAAATCACCTGGACCTGATGGCTTACATCCTAGAGTCTTGAAGGAAGTGGCGGTAGGGATTGTAGATGCATTGGTAATAATTTTTCAAAACTCCCTGGATTCCGCTAAGGTCCCGGCAGACTGGAAAACTGCTAATGTAACACCCTTATTTAAAAAGGGCAGTAGACAGAAGGCTGGTAACTATAGACCGGTTAGCCTAACATCTGTGGTAGGTAAAATTTTGGAGTCCATTATTAAGGAAACAGTAACAGGACATTTGGATAATCATAATTTAATAGGACAAAGTCAGCATGGTTTTACGAAGGGGAAGTCATGTTTGACAAATTTGCTGGAGTTCTTTGAGGAAGTAACATATAGAGTGGATAAAGGGGAACCAGTGGACGTAGTGTATTTAGACTTCCAAAAGGCATTTGACAAGGTGCCACACAAAAGATTATTGCTTAAGGTAAAAAATCACGGGATTGGGGGTAATATTCTGGCATGGATAGAGGATTGGCTATCTAACAGAAAGCAAAGAGTTGGGATAAATGGTTCATTCTCAGACTGGCAATCAGTAACTAGTGGTGTTCCACAGGGGTCAGTGCTGGGTCCCCAACTCTTCACAATCTATATTAACGATTTGGAGGAAGGGACCAAGTGTAACATATCAAAATTTGCAGATGATACAAAGATGGGAGGGAAAGTAGTGAGTGAGGAGGACATAAAAAACCTGCAAGGGGACATAGACAGGCTAAGTAAGTGGGCAGAGATTTGGCAGATGGAATACAACACTGGAAAGTGTGAGGTGATGCACTTTGGCAGGAAAAATCCTAGAGCAATTTATTATCTTAATGGCAAGAAACTGGAGAGTACTGAAGTGCAAAGGGATCTGGGGGTCCTGGTGCACGAAACTCAAAAGGTTAGTATGCAGGTGCAGCAAGTGATTAAGAAGGCAAATGGAATGTTGGCTTTCATTGCTAGGGGGATAGAATATAAAAATAGGGAGGTATTGCTTCAGTTGTACAAGGTATTGGTGAGACCGCACCTGGAATACTGCATACAGTTTTGGTGTCCTTACTTAAGGAAAGACATCCTTGCTCTCGAGGCAGTGCAAAAAAGGTTCACTCGGTTAATCCCGGGGATGAGGGGGTGGTCATATGAGGAGAGGTTGGGTAGATTGGGACTCTACTCATTGGAGTTCAGAAGAATGAGAGGCGATCTTATTGAAACATATAAGATTGTGAAGGGGTTGGATCGGGTGGATGCGGGGAGGATGTTCCCGATGACGGGTGAGACGAGAACTAGGGGACATAGTCTTAGAATAAGGGGCTGCTCTTTCAAAACTGAGATGAGGAGGAACTACTTCACTCAGAGGGTGGTAGGTCCATGGAATATGCTGCCACAAAAAGCTGTAGAAGCTACAACATTAATTAAATTTAAAACAGAAATAGACAGTTTCCTAGAAGTAAAGGGCATTAAGGGTTACGGGGAGCGGGCAGGAATTTGGACATGAGTCTAGGTTCGGATCGGTCATGGCCCTGTGGGTAGTGGAGCGGGCCCAGGGACTGTGTAGCCTGATTCTGCTCCTATTTCGTGTGTGCAATTCTGTTAGATGCAGGAGATGGTTCTGTGATAGATAGTAGATTGGCGGTTAGGATCAGATCAGCCATGATCTTATTGAATGGCGGAGCAGGCTCGAGGGGCCGATTGGCCTACTCCTGCTCCTATTTCTTATGTTCTTATGTTCTTATGTAATAGCTGAGCACCGGGATGAATTTTTGGGCCAATATCTCCAAGTTTGCAGACGACACAAAACTGGGTGGGCGTGTGTGCTGCGAGGAGGATGCCGAGAAACTCCAGGATGATTTGGACAGGTTGGGTGATTGGGCAGAAGCGTGGCAGATGCAATATAACGTGGATAAATGCGAGGTTATCCATTTGGTGTCAAAAACAGAAAGGCAGATTATCTGAATGGCAATAGATTGGGAGAAGGGGAAGTGCAACGAGACCTGGGAGTCCTTGTGCACCAATCGCTGAAGGTAAGCATGCAGGTGCAGCAGGCGGTTAAGAAGACAAATGGTATGTTGGCCTTCATAGCGAGAGGGTTTGAGTACAGGAACAAGGGTGTCTTGCTGCAGTTGTACAGGGCCTTGGTGAGACCACACCTTGAGTAGTGTGTGCAGTTTTGGTCGCCTTATCTGAGGAAGGATGTTCTTGCCATGGAGGGAGTTCAGCGAAGATTCACAAGGCTGATATCTGGGATGGCAGGAATGACGTATGAAGAGAGATTGGGTCAATTGGGCTTATACTCGCTGGAGTTTAGAAGAATGAGAGGGGATCTCATTGAAACTTAGAAAATTCTGACAGGACAGGACAAACTAGATGCAGGAAGGATGTTCCCGATGGTCGGGGAGTCCAGAACCAGGGGTCACAGTCTAAGGGTAAGGGGTAAGCCATTTAGGACAGAAATGAGGAGGAATTTCTTCACCCAGAGAGTGGTGAACCTGTGGAATTCTCTGCCACAGAAGGCAGTAGAGGCCAATTCATTAAATAGATTCAAGAAGTAGTTGGATATATTTCTTAAGGCTAAAGGGATCAAGGGATATGGGGAGAAAGCAGGGACAGGGTACTGAATTTGGATGATCAGCCATGATCGCATTGAATGGCGGAGCAGGCTAGAGGGGCCGAATGGCCTACTCCTGCTCCTATCTTCCATGATTCTATGAATAACAGCAGAATCCAATCCCTGCAGTCACTTGTGAACTCGCTGGTGTGTCAGCAGGCTGGATGAACGGGCGAATCCCTTCCCACACTCAGAGCAGGTGAACGGCCTCTCCCCAGTGTGAACATGCTGGTGTCTCAGCAGGGTGAATGACTGCGTGAATCCCTTCCCACACACGGAGCAGGTGAACGGCCTCTCCCCTGTGTGAGTATGTTGGTGTCTGAACAGATACTTTTTGCTTTTAAAGCTCTTCTCACAGTCAGAACATTTAAATGATCTCTTATCAGTGTGAACAAGTTGGTGTTCAGTGAGGCTGGAGGAGTTAGTGAATCCCTTCCCAGACAGGGAGCAAGTGAACAATCTCTGCCCAGTGTGAACGCCCAGGTGTTTAATCAGTTCCTCACAGCTTTAAAAGCACTTCACACAGTTAGAACATTTCAACAGACTCTCGTCAGTGTGAACTTGCTGGTGTTTCAGCAGGTTATATGATTGAGTGAATTCATTCCCACACACGGAGCTATTAAACTGTGTGCCAACAGTGTGAACAGCTTGGTGTCTGAGCATGTTACACACGGAGCAGGTGAACGGCCTCTCCCCAGTGTGAATACGCCGGTGTGTCAGAAGGTGGGATGATTTAGTGAATCCCTTACCACACACGGAGCAGGTGAACGGTCTCTCCCCAGTGTGACTGCGTCGATGGGTTTCCAGCTGGGACAGGTAATTGAATACCTTCCCACAGTCCCCACATTTACAGTCCTCATGTTTCTCCGTGGTGCGGGTGTCCTTGTGTCTCTCCAGGTTGGACGATCAGTTAAAGCCTCGTCCACACACAGAACACGTGTACGGTTTCTCCCCGCTGTGAACGGTGCGATGTTTTTTCAGGCTGTGTAACTGGTTAAAGCTCTTTCCACAGTCAGTGCACTGGAACACTCTCACTCGGGTGTGTGTGTCTCGGTGCTTTTCCAGTCACACTGATGTTTGAAATCTTTTCCCACAGACAGAACAGACAAACATTTCTCCTTCCACATTCAAAGGCCGATGATATTCAGGTCCTGATGAATGGAGTGACTCTGTCAGATGTCTGTGTTGTTTGGTTTGAGTTGATGTTTGATGTGATGTTTGAGTTGAGTTTGTTGATGTTTGACGTGATGTTTGGTTTGAGTTTCCCGTCTGTGAATCCTCCCCTTCTAATAGCCTGTAAAAGGAGTTTACAAAAGTCATCACTGTCAGTACAGGATAGAAATTCAGAACAGACAATTCTAGTTTCTATTGAACATTCTTTCCTTTCTTGTTCCCACAAACATGTGGTCCAATCAAACTAAAAGAAGCCAAAATAAGCAGCAAAAGTCCCTCCAAAAGCAAAGTGAACCTTCCCAACTAACCCAGAATGTTGTTACCAGTGTCTGAGAGACACTCTGTACCCTGAGGTGCCCACCGGTCGAGGAAGGTATCAAGTGAACCGGTGGACACCGCCTGCTCCCTCTCCAGGGCCACTCGGGCAGGGACAAGACCACGGGAGAGAGGCAGGCAGCCAGAGTGACCCCCCATGGGCCCCGACCATCCTGGGCCTACAAATTGCTGTTTTCGCCAGGCCCAAGAGCAGGTCCAGGAGAAGATCCCCCCACTTACCCACCCCCCTCCGCACCGGGCGGCCAAAGATTAGGAGCGTGGGGCTAAAGTGTAACCAAGAGTTGAGGAGCAGCCCCTTCAGGTAACTATACAGGGGCTGTAACCTCTCACACTGAATATATACACGGCCCGTGGACTCCTCTAGGCCGCAAACATCACACGCGGCCTGGGAGTGAGTGAAGGTGATTAAAAACCTGTTGCCCAGGATGCTGCATCTCCCGGGCACTGGGACCCGGTTGGGAACAGAGACCCTGAAGCCCCGCCCACTCTCTGTTCCCGGCCAAGATGGCCGCGCATGCGCCGTGATCCCGCTCTGTCCAAGATGGCGGCCAGTGACCCCGCTGACCCGGGCGGCTGGGCCTGTCACCGCGGGGCAAACACGGGGCCTATGGGCTCTTATTCGGGGCCTGAGGCCTCCACCGGGTGTTTATGAAGCTTCCCAGCCCGCCCGCCGGTCCAATTCCTCCCCGAGCCCACAATCTCCTTCCGCCTCTCGGAACCGTCTCTTCCGCTTTAGACCAACACTGGCACTGCGCATGCTCAGATCACAGCCCGGTCCCGCGCCTGCGCACTGGGCTCCTGTGGTCAGTGATTGGACACATTCTGCCGCGCGGGGGATTTTCACTCTTATTTAGCCCAGTGGTACTGAGGCCAATTATAGACCCTGAGCTGTCTTGGCTGAGATCAACAAACAGCACAGATCAAGGACTGAACTTGGGACCTTCCCAGTCAGTTGTGCAGAGTGTTTTAGAATTTGGGGGAGGGTTAGAACAGAATATTTTGAAAGGAATGTTACTCCACCTTTAAAGGAAACCTTCATTAAACTGCAAAATTCTGAAGTCTTTCAAAATTGAACAAGCAAAAAGTGAGACATTTTAGAAAGGCTCAAGTCACTAAAACAGACAGGTTTACAATCACTGCACGAGTACAGAAGGGAGCGACTGTTAATAGGAGCTCGGTCAGTGAAGTGCTCCGACACTCCAAGATAAACCAGACTGTCCCTTTAACTATAAATATGCAAAGTAAAGGGGTCACGGTCCATTTAAATATCTGCCCCATTCCCCCAGGCAGTGGGAGGAGGAACAGCGCGCGGTCTCTTTATAACCTGACCCAGCAGGCCACATGAGGAAACCCACTCTATGTGGGGGCGGGGCCTTGGGAACCAGCTCTATAGAGTCATAGAGTTATACAGCACAGAAAGAGGCCCTTCGGCCCATCGTGTCTGCGCCGGCCATCAAGCCCTGTCTATTCTAATCCCATTTTCCAGCACTTGGTCCATAGCCTTGTATGCTATGGCGTTTCAAGTGCTCATCTGAATGCTTCTTGAATGTTGTGAGGGTTCCTGCCTCTACCACCCTTTCAGGCAGTGAGTTCCAGATTCCAACCACCCTCTGGGTGAAAAAGTTTTTCCTCAAATCCCCTCTAAACCTCCTGCCCCTTATCTTGAAACTATGCCCCCTGGTTATTGACTCCTCTACTAAGGGGAAAAGTTCCTTTCTATCTACCCTATCTATGCCCCTCATAATTTTGTACACCTCAATCAGGTCCCCCCTCAGCCTTCTCTGCTCTAAGGAAAACAACCCCAGCCTGTCCAGTCTCTCTTCATAGCTGAAGCGCTCCAGCCCAGGTAACATCCTGGTGAATCTCCTCTGCACCCTCTCCAATGCATTCACATCCTTCCTATAGTGTGGCGACCAGAACTGCACACAGTATTCCAGCTGTGGCCTAACTAGCGTTTTGTACAGCTCCATCATAACCTCCCTGCTCTTATATTCTATGCCTCGGCTAATGAAGGCAAGTATCCCATATGCCTTTTTAACCACCTTATCTATCTGTCCTGCTGCCTTCAGAAATCTATGTCCATGCACACCAAGGTCCCTCTGATCCTCTGTCCTTCCTAGGGTCCTACCATTCATTGTGTATTCCCTTGCCTTGTTAGTCCTCCAAAAATGCATCACCTCACACTTTTCAGGGTTAAATTCCATTTGCCACTGTTCTGCCCATCTAACCAACCCATCTATATCGTCCTGTAGCCTGAGGCTTCCCTCCTCGCTATTTACCACTCCACCAATTTTCGTGTCATCTGCGAACTTACTGATCATACGTCCTACATTCATATCTAAATCATTACTGTACACCACAAATAGCAAAGGACCCAACACCGATCCCTGCGGTACACCACTGGACACAGGCTTCCAGTCACAAAAACAACCTTCGACCATCACCCTCTGCCTCCTGCCACTAAACCAATTTTGGATCCAATGTGCCAAATTTCCCTGGATCCCTGGCTCTTACCTTCTTGACCAGTCTCCCATGCGGGACTTTGTCAAAAGCCTTACTGAAGTCCATGTAGACCACATCAACTTATCAAGTTGTAGATGTTTCAAGTCCCTTCCATCGCCCCTCCCACCTCTCTCCCATAGAGACCAGTGTCTTGTGTTGGCCCAGACTGAGTGGCAGGTTCCCTTCCCTGAAGGACATTAGTGAACCAGTTGGGTTTTACGACAATCCAGCAGCTTTCATGGTCACTTGTTTCTGCTGCCGGCCCCACAAATGACCAGATTCATTCAGCTCAATTTCACAGCCTACCTTTGTTTTATTGTGGATTCTCTCTCACGCTCCCTTTTTCCTGTTTTAAATTCATTTTGCAGGGTATTGGAAGAGGCGGATTTGCAGACAGGAAGATCAAACCAAACATCGTACCAAGATCTGACAGAGTCACTCGATTCATCAGGATCTGAATATCATCGGCCTTTGAACATGGAGAGAAAAAGCACCGTTCACAGCGGGGAGAAACCGTACACGTGTTCCATGTGTGGACGAGGCTTCAGCCGATCATCTGGCCTGTCGAGACACAAGCGAGTTCACACCGGGGAGAAACGGTGTAAATGTAGGAACTGTGGGAAGGGATTCAATTACCCGTCCGAACTGGAAACTCATCGGCGCAGTCACACCGGGGAGAGACCGTTCACCTGCTCCGTGTGTGGGAAGGGATTCACTCAGTCATCTCACCTGTTGGCACACCAGCGCGGTCACACTGGGGAGAGACCTTTTAAATGCCCGGACTGTGGGAAGTGCTATAAAAGTTCCGGGGAATTGGCGTGTCATCAACGTGTTCACACTGGCGAGAGACCGTTCAGGTGCTCTCACTGCGGGACTGGGTTCAGGCGATCATCTGACCTCACTGTACACCAGGCGAGTTCACACTGGAGAGAGCCTGTTCACCTGCTCCGTGTGTGGGAAGGGATTCCCTCAGTTATCCAACCTGCTGACACACCAGCGAGTTCACAGGTAATTGCGGGGGTTGGATTCTGTTGTTATTGCTGCTGTTAATCACATCCAGGACTGAACCATGTTCATTCTGCCAGTTAGGGTTTGTTTCTGCTGATGTTAATAACTCCTGTAACTGGGCTGGAGTTTAATATTCTGGATATATATGAAATAAATCAGCTTTGTTTTAAACAAATTGTTGTAGATTATTGTCTTTCCCACCTGAGTGTTTAGCATCACCTGGCTGGAGCTCAGAAAGGACAATCTGGGGGAGGATCGTACGGCAGGAACAGAACTTCAGCCTGGACACAGTCCTTCAGGGCCACACTGAGAGGGGCAAACGGCACTTTGGTCTTTCTTGTCTCTTTGCACTGACAGGAAAGACTCTGTTCAGGTTAATCTTGAGGCCTGTAAGAAATATGTCCCAGCTGCCCGCTTCCATGAGCTCCTGGGCACAGAACAGAAGGCTCCTTTCCAGCTATATTTAGGTATTTTCTTTATTCGTTCCTGGGATGTGGGCGTCGCTGGCAAGCCCAGCATTTATTGCCCATCCATAATTGCCCTTGAGAAGTGGGTGGTGAGCCGCCTTCTTGAACCGCTGCAGTCCGTGTGGTGAAGGTGCTCCCACAGCGCTGTTAGGGAGGGAGTTCCAGGATTTTGACCCAGCGACGATGAAGGAACGGTGATATATTTCCAAGTCAGGATGGTGTGTGACTTGGAGGGGAACTTGGAGTGGTGGTGTTCCCAGGAAGAACAACGGTGAATGCTGGAAACGTGCTGTTGAATCAGAGATTGGTGTAAAACCATGCTCTGTTCCTCAGTGAAAGTGAAATAGGTTTAAGTTTTCAGTCTAAAAATGACTGGTAATTATTCTACGAAGCTTTAACGTGTTTGTGTGGCAGTCCTGAGTCTACCATTTTAAGGCAGACATGAACTCATTTAACATAAACCCATTTAAAATAAATTGGTTACAGTCTGCATTAAAACAGCAGACAGAGGAGTTCACAGGAGCCTGTTAACTGCTGGTACAATTATACAACAGACATTTCATTTCCAGATAAAGAAGGACCGATGAGTTTCCAGCTGGGACGGGTATTTGACTCGCTTCCCACGGTTTCTCCATGGTGCGGGTGTCCTTGTGACTCTCCAGGTTGGACGATCAGTTGAAGCCTCGTCCACACACAGAACACGTGTACGGTTTCTTCCCGCTGTGAATGGTGCGATGTTTTTTCAGGCTGTGTAACTGGTTAAAGCTCTTTCCACAGTCAGTGCACTGGAACACTCTCACTCGGGTGTGTGTGTCTCGGTGCTTTTCCAGTCACACTGATGTTTGAAATCTTTTCCCACAGACAGAACAGACAAACATTTCTCCTTCCATATTCAAAGGCCGATGATATTCAGGTCCTGATGAATGGAGTGACTCTGTCAGATCTTGATGTGATGTTTGGTGTGAGTTTGCAGTGTGTAAATGCTGCCCTTCTCACAGCCTGTAAAAGGAGTTTCCAAAAGCCATGACTGTGAGTCCAGGATAGAAATTGACAAGATTCTCTCCTCCTGGTTCCTGGCCAAGGGGGCCGCGCATGCGCCCTGCTGCCCCCTGAGCCTGTCAAGATGGCGGCCGTTAACCCGGGCCTGTCACCGGGAGAAAGCCCCGCAGCTGCCGCCCCGCTCGGGGCAAAAGCCCGGCCCGGAGGCTGTTGTTCGGGGCCTGAGGCCCACCCCGGGTGTTTGTGAGGCGGATAATGTTGAGTGATTCAATAATGGGGCCTGGGGCCGCACTCGGGGTGTGTGCAGCCCGCGTCCCCCCGGGGTTTATTAACCCGCTCCCTGAGCTCTCTCACCTGATGTGTCAGCGGCTGCTGCCAAGGTCCGCGCATGCTCAGCTCACCTTCCGTTGTTCAGGTTTAAAGGTTAAGCCCCGCCCTCTCACACTCTGATTGGTTGGAGGACCCGACGTCCGCTCGGTCCTCCAGACCCGCCCCGCTCTTCCTATTGGTCCGGAGCTCCCGTCAATCACCCGGGCAGTGTGAGCTGAGCATGCGCGGAAGTGACCAGACAGGACACAGCAGACCCGCCAATCCAGAGCCGGGGTATATCAGGGCGGGCGCTGGATGCGGAAGTCGGTCCCTGGCCGCCTGTGTCGGTCTTTTTGTTGCTTCAGTTTGAGCTGGAGTGGAGATGGAGGAGAAGCTGCTGGGTTTAACCCCCAGTACTTCTGAGCCCAGGAGGACCCAACAATTTCCAATGTGGGACTGTCAAGGGAGGTGGATTCTGGGGGAGATTAGGTTGTTAAACAGACACTGTCCCTACAATGTAAAATATTATTGTTTTAGGAACAAGTATTTCTGTAGAGGCTGTTAATCCAATCTTTTAAAATTAATTCATGGGATGTGGGTTTCGCTGGCAAGGCCAGCATTTATTGCCCATCCCTAATTGCCCTTGCGGAGGTGGTGGTGAGTCACCTTCTTGAACCACAGAGGGCGGTTAAGAGTCAACCGCATTGCTGTGGGTCTGGAATCACATATCGGCCAGACCGGCTAAGGACGGCAGATTTCCTTCCCTGAAGGACATTAATGAACCAGATGGGTTTTTATGACAACCCGATAGTTTCATGGTCATCATTACAGATACTAGCTTTTTATTCCAGATTTATTTCATTAACTGAATTTAAATTCCACAGCTGCCATGGTGGGATTTGAATTCATGTCTCTGGATCATTAGTGCCGGCCTCTGGATTACTAGTCCAGTAACATAACCACTATGCTACCGTGCCCCCAGCCAGTTTACATATGCAGATTTTTTGAATTCATTCGTGGGATGTGGGAGTCACTGGCAAGGCCAGCATATATTGCCAATCCCCAGTTTCCCGTTGAGAAGGTGGTGGTGAGCCTTCTTCTTGAGCCACTGCAGTCCGTGTGGTGAAGGTGCTCCCACAATGCTGTCAGGTAAGGAGATCCAGGATTTTCACCCAGCGACGATGAAGGAACGGCGATAGATGTCCAAGTCAGGATGGTGTGTGACTTGGCGGGGAACTTGGAGGTGATGGTGTTCCCATGCACCTTGTCCTTCAAGGTGGGAGAGGTCACGGGTTTAGGAGGTTCTGTCAAAGTTCTTGTCGAGTTGCAGATGTATAAAGTCCCTCTCCTTCTCCCCCCTTTCCCTCCCTCCTCGCATATAGGCGAGAGTCTTGTTTAGGCCCATATGGGTGGCGGGTTCCCTTCCCTGAGGGACATCAGTGAACCAGTTGGGTTTTTATGACAATCCGGCAGCTTTCATGGTCACGTTTTCTGCTGCTGGCCCCACAAATGACCAGATTCATTGAGCTCAATTTCACAGCCTGCCTTTGTTTTTTTTTGTGGGTTCTTTCTCACGCTCTCTTTTTCCTGTTTTAAATTCATCTTACAGGGTATGAGGAGGGGAGGATTTGTAGACAGGAAGCTCAAGCCAAACATTACATCCAGATCTGACAAAGTCACTCGATTCATCAGGTCCTGAACATCATCGGCATTTGAACATGGAAGCAAAACGCACTGTTCACAGCGGGGAGAAACCGTACACGTGTTCTGTGTGTGAACGAGGCTTCAGCCGATCCTCTAGTCTGTCGAGACACAAGCGCAGTCACACTGGGGAGAAACCGTGGAAATGTGGGGACTGTGGGAAGGGATTCAATTACCCATTTGAGCTGGAAACTCATCGGCGCAGTCACACTGGGGAGAGACCGTTCACCTGCTCCGAGTGTGGGAAGGGATTCACTCAGTCATCAAATCTGCTGAAGCACCGGCGAGTTCACACTGACGAGAGACCTTTTAAATGCCTGGACTGTGGGAAGAGCTACAAAAGTTCCGGGGAACTGATGTGCCATCAACGTGTTCACACTGATGAGAGACCGTTCAGGTGCTCTCACTGCGGGACTGGGTTCAGGCGATCATCAGAACTCACTGTCCACCAGCGCACTCACACTGGGGAGAGGCCGTTTACCTGCTCCGTGCGTGGGAAGGGCTTCACTCAGTCATCCGGCCTTGTGACACACCAGCGCACTCACACTGGGGAGAGGCCATTCACCTGCTCCATGTGTGGGAAGGGATTCACTCAGTCACCACATCTACTGGCTCACCAACTTGTTCACACCAATAAGAGACCTTTTAAATGTTCTGACTGTGGGAAGAGCTTTAAAAGCACAAAAGATCTGCTGACACACCAATGCACTCACACTGGGGAGAGGCCGTTCACCTGCTCTGTGTGTGGGAAGGGATTTAATCGATCATCCACCCTACTGACACACCAGCGAGTTCACATGTGACTGCAGGGGTTGGATTCTGCTGTTGTTAAACGCATCCAGGACTGAAACATGTTCATTCTGACAGTTTGTGTTTGTTTCTGCTGATGTCAATAAACCCTGTAACTGGGCTGGAGTTGAATATTCTGGATAAATCAGCTTTGCTTTGAACACATTGTTGTAGATTTTTGTCTTTCCCACCTGAGTGTTTAGCATCACCTGGCTGGAGCTCAGAAAGGACAATCTGGGGGGAGGATCGTACGGCGGGAACAGAACTTCAGCCTGGACACAGTCCTTCAGGGCCACACTGAGAGGGGCAAACGGCACTTTGGTCTTTCTCGTCTCTCTTCACTGACAGCAAAGGCCCCGTGCGGGTTAATCTCGAGGCCTGTAAGAAATGTGTCCCAGCCGCTCTCTTCCATGATTCAGAGCTCCTAGACACGGAACAGAAGGCTCCTTTACAACTGTGTTTAGAGTCAGGAAGAACAACGGTGAATGCGAGCAACGTGCTGTCAAATCAGAGATTGATGTCAAACTGCGATCTGTTCCTGACTGAAAGTGAAACAGCAGGCTTAAGTTTCCAGTCAAAAAATGACTCTGGTAATTATTCTATGAAGATTTAACATGTTTGTCTGACAGTCCTGAGTCTACCATTTTAAGGCAGGCATTAACTCATTTAAAATAAACCCATTTAATATAAATTGGTTAAAGTCTGCATTAAAATAGCAGTCGGAGGAGTTCACAGGAGCCTGTTAACTGCTGGTACAATTATACAACAGACATTTGATCTCCAGATGAAGAAGGACCTGCAGCGTGTTTCCAGGAATTCCCTGTTTTATTGATGTGTGTGTTGGACACCAGGATAACTAAAAATACATGACCCGGAACATCCACGGGGATGCGATCCCGACAGTTACTCTGGGATCACTACCGCTGTGGAACTCCAGCACTGACCCTGCTGAAGGTTGTCGGCTCAGGGAGTGGGGCCTCCAGGAGTGGACTGTAAGAAAGCTGGGTTTCGTTATCCTGACAAATATACACCGAGGAACCAGCGGAATCCTTACTGAGGAACCGTCTGGGGTTTTACCGGCCAGTGTCGGTCTCTGGGTGAATGATTCCTGACTCCCTGAACTGTCTTGCATTGAACCCAGTTTGAAACAAGATTAATTCAGTTTATAGGAGAATAGGGACAAATATCACCCACAATTGAGGGAGACAAAAGCAGCCATTAGAGAAGCTCAGAGATATTTGGAAAAGAAGATGCTGCACCATTGTGGTAATAATAGTAAAAGCTTTTCCAGCTGTGTCCGGAGTCAGAAGACATAGTTACACAGAGTTACATCGAATTACAGAGTCTACAGCACAGGAACAGGCCATTCGGCCCAACTGGTCAATGCCGGTGTTTCTGCTCCACACGAGTCTCCTCCCACCACTCTTCATCGAACCCTATTAGCATATCCTTCTATTCCTTTCTCCCTCATGTGCTTATCTACCTTCCCCATGAATGCATCTGTGCTATTTGCCTCAACTACTCCTTGTGGTAGCACGTTCCACATTCTTACCTCTCTTTGGGTAAAGAAGTTTCTCCTGAATTCCCCATTGGATTTATTAGAGACTGTGTTATATTTATGACCTGTAGTTTTGGACTCCCCCACAAGTGGAAACATTTTCTCCAGGTCCACCCTCTATAACCTTTTCATAATCTTAAAGACCTCGATCAGGTCACCCATCGGCCTTCTCTTTATTCTAGAGAAAAGAGCCCCAGCCTGTTCAGCCTTTCCTGATAAATATATCCTCTCAGTTCTGGGATCATCTTTGCAAAGCCTTTTTCCACCTTCTCCAGTGTCTCTATATCCTTTTTATAATATGGTGACCAGAACTGTGCACTGTACTCCAAGTGTGATCTAACCAAGGTTCAGTACAAGTTTAAAATAACTTCACTGCTTTTTATCCCTCTAGAAATGAGCCCCAGTCCATTGGTTGCTTCTGTTATGGCCTCATTAACCTGCGTCGTTACTTTGAGTGATTTGTGTATCTGGACCCCGAGATCCCTTTGCTCTTCTACCCCATTTAAACTCTTATTTTCCCAGTAGTGTGTGGCCTCCTTATTATTCCTACCAAAATGCTCCACCTATCTTAAAATGAATTTGCTAATTAACCTCCCATTCTGTAAACTTGACAATGTCCTCTTGCATGTTGTCACAGTCTTCCTCAGTATTAATGATGAACAAGGTCAGAGAATGCGGAGTGTGGGGACAAGTAGCAGAATGGATTGCTGGCTGGCTTCAGGACAGAAAGCAGAGAGTGGGAGTAAAGGGCAGCTATTCACAGTGGCAGAAGGTGGGTAGTGGTGTTCCACAAAGATCAGTGCTGGGACCACTGCTGTTCACAATTTACATTAACGATGAAGCCTTTGGAATCAAAAACACAATTTCTAAATTTGTGGATGACACCAAATTGGGGGAGGGGCTAGTCAATACTGAGGAGAACTGCAACAAATTACAGGAGGACATTAATAAACTTGCAGAATGGGCATATAATTGACAAATGAAGTTCAACACAGATAAATGCAAGGTATTACATTTTGGTAGGAAGAATAGGGAGGTCACTTATCACTTGGAGGGTGCGAGTCTAGGTGGGGTAGAGGAACAAAGGGATCTCGGAGTACAAATACACAAATCACTAAAAGTTGTGACACAGGTTAGCAAGGCCATAAAAAAAGCAAACCAAGCACTAGGGTTTATTTCTAGAGGGATAGAATTGAAAAGTAGGGAAGTTATGCTAAACCTGTATCGAACCTTGGTTAGACCACACTTGGAGCACTGCGTACAGTTCTGGTCACCATATTATAAAAAGGATATAGAGGCACTGGAGAGGGTGCAGAGAAGATTTACAAGGATGATACCAGAAATGCGAGGGTATACATATCAGGAAAGGATGAACAGGCTGGGTCTCTTTTGTCTTGAAAAAAGAAGGCTGAGGGGTGACCTAATAGAGGTCTTTAAAATTATGAAAGGTTTTGATAGAGTGGATACAGAGAGAATGTTTCCACTTGTGGGGAAGAGCATAACTAGAGGCCATCAATATAAGATAGTCACCAAGAAATCCAATAGGGAATTCAGAAGAAACTTCTTTACCCAAACAGTGGTGAGAATGTGGAACTCGCTACCACAGGGAGTGGTTGAAGCGAATAGTATCGATGCATTTAAGGGGAGGCTGGACAAGCAGATGAGGGAGAAGGGAATAGAGGGTTATGGTGATAGATTTAGATGAGGAAAGGCTGGAGGAGGCTGGTGTGGAGCATTAACGCCGACATGGACTGGTTGGGCCGAATGGCCTGTTTCTGTGCCGTATATCCTGTGTAATCCTATTAATTAACTCTACCTCCCAATTTGGTGTCATCGACAAATTTTTAAATTCGATTCCCAAGTTCAAATCGTTTCTGTAAATGGTGAACAACAGTGATCCCAGCACCGATCCCCATGGAACACCACTTCCCACCTTTTGCCAGTCTGAGTAGCCACTCCTAACCCCTACTCTCTGTTTCCTGTTTTGTGACCAGCTTGCTATCCATAACAGTATGTAAGATCTAGAAGATGACCCAGGTCAGGCCGTGTGGAGTGAAGGGCCAGGCAGCAGAATGGATGGAAAGATGGCGACAAAACAGAAATCAGAGGGTTGGAGTTAAGGGAAGTTTGTTGCGATCTTTCCATCCATTCTGCTGCCTGACCTTTGACTCCACACGGCCTGACTGTGGTCATCTTGTAGACCGTACATACTGCAGACACAGTGCACCAGTGGTGGAGGGGGTGGATATTGAGTCCTGTGGCAGGGGCGCTGATGAAGTGGATTTCTCTGTCTGTGAGTTTTGAGGCATCGCTAGTGGTGTTTTTTTTACCACTTTCCACCTTTTAACAAAAACCTTGCTGCCAGTTTATTAAAGCCATTAACAGCCGCTCGGGTGGGACACACCAATAAATGAGGCCTTGTAAGTTTCCCTCAGAACTCGAGTTAGAAAACATTTAGTAATTAAACCAGACTGGGCGGGGCCTGAGGTGTGAGTTAGTAACGGAAAATTGGTGGCCAGCGTACTTCACACCAGGGCTGAGGACCCGGGGACTCGGGTTTCTGTATCATTTATTGATTCATTTTGTTTATTGCCCAATCTCAATCAGACTGGCGGGTCATCTTGCTGTCTGGCGGAGGCGAGGTTCCCCAATGGAGGGCTCTCTACGCGGGGGTCCTTCCCTGCACCATTGGGGATCTGGGCTGGAGACTGTTGCAAGGAGCTGTCGTGTGCAACAGTTCTTAAGCTCCTTTCCGAACTCCAAGGCCAGATGTGTTTTTTGCGGCCTAGAGGAGTCCACGGGCCGTGTATATATTCAGTGTGAGAGGTTGCAGCCCCTGTATAGTTACCTGAAGGGGCTGCTCCTCAACTCTTGGTTACACTTTAGCCCCACGCTCCTAATCTTTGTCCGCCCGGTGCGGAGGGGGGTGGGTAAGTCGGAGGATCTTCTCCTGGACCTGCTCTTGGGCCTGGCGAAAACAGCAATTTGTAGGCCCAGGATGGGCGGGGCCCATGGGGGGTCACTCTGGCTGCCTGCCTCTCTCCCGTGGTCTTGTCCCTGCCTGGGTGGCCCTGGAGAGGGAGCAGGCGGTGTCCACCGGTTCACTTGATACCTTCCTCGACCGGTGGGCACGGAAGGTTAAAGAGGCGATAATCGATCCTCACAATCACATTGTGATTTAATTATTAATTGTGTGTGTGTCACAAATACATTTCTTCTATTTTGATACAAAAGCTCTACTAGACATGTTAAACTACTCGTTATTTAATCAGGGCTGCAGCTGCTGAAAGGTTGACTGTACTGAGGTTTGTGGCCAGAGCTGGCAGACGTGTTGTTCTGAAGTCTGATGTCTCACACCTGAAGAGTCTGTTTATGTCGTGTTGTAATGACCTTTTTCTGTTGCCTGGTGTCAGAAATAGAAATCAAAGGGAGATGATGCCCCACTCTGTTAATCAACACTTTGACACATTTCCATGCATTTCCTTTCTTAATTTACAAAGATCACAACTCCATTAGTGAAGAATGGATTGCCAGTCTGCCACTTTTTAGTGAGGCTTGAAAGGATTCGCTGTGAAGCTACACCTGCCCATCTGTCTGTGTGTCACTGTGTTTGGATTGTGTTAGACAACAGTCCTAATATCTCGCCTACATCCATTACAATTTTTGAAATGTTAGATTGTACTTGGAAGAAGTTGAGTTTGAATCTAACAATTCTGAAATTGGGAGCTGTTAATGATTTCTGTTTTTCACATAACTATATAGTGATGTGATCAGTCAAAGCAAATTAAAAGATGCTGCTATTTACTGAACACAACTGAATAATTCTACAAGGATGCTATCGCAGTCTTCCTCAGTATTAACTACACCCCCCAATTTAGTGTCATCAGCAAATTTTGAAATTGTACCTCTGATTCCCAAGTCCAAATCATTCATGTAAATGGTGAACAACAGTGGTCCCAGCACCGATTCCCGTGGAACACCACTTCCCACCTTCCGCCCGTCTGAGTAAATACCTTTAACTCATCCCGTTACTATAACTGGACTTGTCTCCATTCCCGTGCCGAGGGGATTGCTGTACCAGACGGGAGGGGCAACATTTGGGGACTCTCGATTCTCCACCAATTCCCATTCCCCTTCTTTCTGGTGGATAATGGAGGTGCCACTGTGTGTAATGTGCAAGTCAGTAAGAATTGTCAGCGAGGATTAATCAGCACTTTCTAATTGGAGATGTTAATCAGTGGAACCTTTCAGGCACTGAATTGTAGATTTTGTACCAAAGATAAATTTACGATTGAAGTAAAAGTTCATAATTTTATTGTAAAATAATTCAGGGACTCTCGTCAGAAATTAAGGGGAAAGATCAGACAGCGGTTCTTAAACGAACACTGCAGCCCCGACAAGTCAATCAGCTATATATCCAGAATATTAAACTCCAGCCCAGTTATAGGGGTTATTAACATCAGCAGAAACAAACCCCAACTGTCAGAATGAACATGTTTCAGTCCTGGATGTGATTAACAGCAGCAATAACAGCAGAATCCAACCCCTGGAGTCACTTGTGAACTCGCTGGTGTCACAGCAGGTTGGATGACTGATTGAATCCCTTCCCACACACGGAGCAGGTGAATGGCCTCTCCCCAGTGTGAACTCGCTGGTGTGTCAGCAGGTTGGATGACCGAATGAATCCTTTCCCACACACGGAGCAGGTGAACGGCCTCTCCCCAGTGTGAATGCGCTGGTGTCTCAGAAGGTGGGATGACTGAGTCAATCCCTTCTCACACACTGAGCAGGTGAACGGCCTCTCTGCAGTGTGAATGTGCTGGTGTATCAGCAGGGCGGATGACTGAGTGAATCCCTTCCCACACATAGGGCAGGTGAATGGTCTCTCCCCAGTGTGATTTCGCTGGTGTGTCAGAAGGTGGGATGACTGACTAAATCCCTTCCCACACTTGGAGCAGGTGAACGGCCTCTCCCCGGTGTGACTGCGTCGATGAGTTTCCAGCCGGGATGGGGAGCTGAATCCCTGCCCACAGTCCCCACATTTCCACGGTTTCACCGTGGTGAGGGTGTCCTTGTGTCTCTCCAGGTTGGATGATCAGTTGAAGCCTCGTCCACACACAGAACACGTGTACGGTTTCTCCCCGCTGTGAACGATGCGATGTTTTTTCAGGCTGTGTAACTGGTTAAAGCTCTTTCCACAGTCAGTGCACTGGAACACTCTCACTCGGGTGTGTGTGTCTCGGTGCTTTTCCAGTCACACTGATCTTGGAAATCTTTTCCCACAGACAGAACAGGTAAACATTTCTCCTTCCACATTCAAAGGCCGATGATATTCCCTGTAAAAGCAGTTTACAAAAGACATCACTGTAAGTTCAGGATAAAAATGCAGAACAGATAATTCTAGTTTCTATGGAACATTCTTTCCTCTCTTATTACAGAGAATTACATAGATTGTACAGCACAGAAACAGGCCATTCGGCCCAACTGGTCCATGCGGTGTTTATGCTCCACACGAGCCTCCTCCCATCTCTCTTCATCTCACCCTATCAGCATCTCCTTCTATTCCTTTCTCCCATGTGTTTATCCAGCTTCCCCTTAAATGCATCCATGCTCTTCACCTCAACTACTCCCTGTGGCAGCAAGTTCCACATTCTCAGCACTCTCTGGGTGAAGGAGTTTAATCTAAATAGGACTTTCCTGGGCAGCCAATGAGCACTGCTGCCTCTTTTGTGCATTTCCTGGCAAGGTGAAACAGTTGATACTTTCTGATCTCGGCAGCATTAGTCCTGTTTTGCCTCCTTTGGAGACCAGGTGTACGAGCAGAGTGAGCGCAGCCTTCACAGCAACTGCAATAAAATTGTTTCAGTTGTGAAGGAACTTTGTGTAAGTGCACTGGACCACAAACAAAGTATGTGTGTCAATTATTGTCTGACTGCACTACTGTGACATTTTAAAGGTGCTATATAAAGGTAAGTTGTTGTTGGTGTATAGAGTACTCTGTTAAATTTAGTGAAATGATCGATAACCAAGGAAGATCATTTCTTTGTTTGGTTCTGTTAGTTTTCATAGATTCATGGAAAAGTACAGCACCAAGGAGGCCATTCGGCCCATCGTGCCTGTGCTGGCTCTTAGAATGAGCAGTCGTGCTTAGTCCCACATCCCTGCTTGTTGTCCGTAACCCTGTAAATTCCTCATCCTCAAGTACCCGCCCAACTCCCTTTTAAAATCATTGATGGGATCAGCTCATGACCTTTTCAGGTAGAGTGTTCCCGATCCCAACAACTCTCTGAGTTTTATTCAATTGTTACCACGGTTGCCTCCTGTGAAGGTTTAATATTAAATACATTTTGCTGTGAAAGCAATTCAAACATTTCCAATATATAAATAGACAGATGGATCAAAATATTAAAATTGTGGGAGGGAGGGCAGTGCTCGCCCAGGGCCCAGTAAACAACGGAATTCTTGTTTCTTAACCCAATGTTTAGAAGATGAAGTCCCAGAGCTGCCTCTGGCTCGGTTCATAGAAACATAGAAGATAGGAGCAAGAGTAGGCCATTCGGCCCCTCGAGCCTGCTCCACCATTCGATGAGATCATGGCTGATCATCTAAACTCAGTACCCTGTACCTGCCTTCTCCCCATATCCCTTGATACCTTTAGCTTTAAGAAATATATCTAACTCATCCTTGAATATATTTAATGACTTCGACCTCAACTACCTTCTGTAGTAGAGAATTCCACAGGTTCACCACTCTGGATGAAGAAATTCTTCCTCATTTCTGTCCTAAATGGTTTACCCATTATCCGTAGATTATGACCCCTGGTTCTGGACTCTCCGACCATCGGGAACATTCTTCCTGCATCTAGTTTGTCCAGACCTGTCAGAATTTTATATGTTTCGATGAGATCCCCTCTCATTCTTCTATACTCCAGCGAGTATAAGCCCAATCGACCCAATCTCTCCTCATATGTCATTCCTGCCATCCCAGGTATCAGCCTTGTGAATCTTCGCTGAACTCCTTCCATGGCAAGAACATCCTTCCTCAGATAAGGCGACCAAAACTGCACACAGTACTCAAGGTGTGGTCTCACCAAGGCCCTGTACAACTGCAGCAGGACATCCCTGTTCCTATACTCAAACCCTTTCGCTATGAAGGCCAACATACCATTTGCCTTCTTCACCGCCTGCTGCACCTGCATGCTTACTTTCAGCGACTGGTGCACAAGGACACCCAGGTCTCGTTGCACTTCCCCTTCTCCCAATCTATTGCCATTCAGATAATAGTCTGCCTTTCTGTTTTTGACACCAAAGTGGATAACCTCGCACTTATCCACGTTATATTGCATCTGCCACGCTTCTGCCCACTCACCCAACCTGTCCAGATCATCCTGGAGTTTCTCGCTATCCTCCTCGCTGCACACACTCCCACCCAGCTTTGTGTCATCTGCAAACTTGGAGATATTACATTTAATTCCCTTATCTAGATTATTAATGTATATTGTGAATAGCTGGGGTCCAAGGACCGATCCCTGCGGTACCCCACTAGTCACTGCTTGCCACTCGGAAAAAGACCCATTAATTCCTACTCTCTGCTTTCTGTCCGCCAACCAGTTCTCTATCCAAGTCAATACCTTGACCCAATCCCATGTGCCTTAACTTTACCCGCTAATCTCTTATGCGGGACCTTATCGAAAGCCTTTTGAAAGTCCAAATACACCACATCTACTAGTTCTCCCTTATCTATTTTCCCAGTTACATCCTCAAAAAATTCCAGTAGATTAGTCAAGCACGATTTACCTTTTGTAAATCCATGTTGACTTTGTCCGATCCTGTCACTGTTTTTCAAATGCTCAGCTATTACATCCTGCCCTATTCTGACAAGCTGAGGTGTTGGTCAGTGCACTGTGATTGGTCAGTGCACTGTGATTGGTCAGTGCACTGTGATTGGTCAGTGCACTGTGATTGGTCAGTGCACTGTGATTGGTCAGTGCACTGTGATTGGTCAGTGCACTGTGATTGGTCAGTGCACTGTGATTGGTCAGTGCACTGTGATTGGTCAGTGCACTGTGATTGCCCTGTGGGCAGAAAATGGCAAATCTAGAAATATGACCAAAATAACACATTTTAACCCCAAAGCTGTAAATCCCCGTCCCACACACTCTCCCTCCTCCCTGTGCTGAAATCCAAACCCATCGCACCATCTCCAACATTTCTTTCCTCCACTCCCAGTTTTCCCCTCCCTCTACTCTGGTTGGGTTCAGTTCCACACCCGCTGTGTGCAGAGTGAGAATAAAATCAATGAGTCAATGATTGTCTCTCCTGGTCACTGGGACCCTGAAGCCCCGCCCACTCCTGTTCCTGTACCAAGATGGCCGCGCATGCGCCGTGATCCCGGCCTGTCCAAGATGGCGGCCAATGACCCCGCTGACCCGGGCGGCCGGGCCTGTCACCGCGGGGCAAACACGGGGCCTTTGAGCTTTTATTCGGGCCTGCGGCCTACACCGGGTGTTTATGAAGCTTTCCAGCCCAGCCGCGGGTCCAATTCCTCCCCGAGCCCATAATCTCCTACCGCCTCCCGGAAGCATGTCTTCCTCATCACCTGACGAAGGAGCAGTCGCTCCGAAAGCTTGTGATTTCAAATAAAACTGTTGGACTATAACCTGGTGTTCCTCTTTTTGGTTGGACAAAACCCAAATTTACTGTAAATCAATTAAAACTTTAAATGAAACTTAATAAATCAAATCAAAATTTGGAAGTCCGGGGTGACGATGCACTCCAGCCCCCGCGGCGCCCACCGGTCGCGGAAAAACTCAAGCGTGCCGGCGGACACCGCGTGCTCCATCTCCAGGGCCACCCGGGCGCGAACATGGCCGCGGAAGAGAGGCAGGCAATCGGGCCGAACGACCCCCTCGACCGCCCGCTGCCTGGACCAATTAATGGCTTTCTTGGCCAGGCCCAGGAGCAGTCCTACGAGGAGGTCCTCCGACCTACCCGCTCCCCTCCGCACCGGGTGACCGTAGATCAGGAGCGTGGGGCTGAAGTGCAACCAGAAATTGAGGAGCAGCCCCTTCAAATAATGAAAGAGGGGCTGCAACCTCTCACACTCAATATAAATGTGAAAGACGGACTCCTCCAGGCCGCAGAAATGGCAAGCAGCCTGGGAGTCCGTAAACCTATTTAAAAGCCTATTGCACGGGACTGCTCCGTGCAACACCCTCCAGGCCAAGTCCCCAATAGAACAAGGGAAGACTCCCGCGTAGAGAGCCCTCCAATGGGGACCTTCGCCTCCGCCGGACGGCAGGATGGTGCGCCAAGGCGTGTCCGGACGGCAGACGAAGATGGCAAAGTGGAGAGTGTGCAGGAGCAGCCCGTACAGGAAACGCCTCCGTGCGGATTGAAAGGGCACGGAGGGCATTTCTCCGAGAAGGCTCAAGTGGTGAGGCGGCGGCTCCCGAGGGAGGATTCGGGGCCGGGCGCCGATAAGGAATTCCGTCCGAACGGGGGTCAGTTCGGACGGGATCGCCCCACGTGCTTGAGCCTCCTCGACACACCTAGTGGAGACGGGGCCCAGTGCCACTTTTAGCGACTCGATGGCTTTGACCGCGAGCCGGACGTTGACCCAGGACATGCGCCTCGCCAACTCCTCCGGCGCCATCCAGCCCGCTCCTCCGCCATCAAGCAGGTCCCCGACTCTGGTCACCTTACCGGGCACAGCCCTGCCCTCCGCCAGCCAGCCGAACCCGCGGTCGTGGAGGTGCGGATTCCTGAACAGCGGCTCCCGAAGGACGGCCGCCGCTCCTGACGGGGGAGAACTGCGCCCGGAGGCGACGCTGTTCCAAACCCATAGCAGTTCCTGGTAGAAGACAGGCAGCTCCCGCAGGCTGGCACGCGTGCCACCCACTCTCACAAACAGGAGCTGCGTGTCGTAATTGAGGCCGTGCAGCTGGCGGAAGAAATACGTCGCCAGCGCACGCCACCTAGGAGGATTCTCTACGTACAGGTATCTCTGCAGCGTCTGAAGACGGAAAGTCGCCGCCTGGGTGCGAAGGCACACCAGCGCCTGACCGCCCTCCCTAAGCGGGAGACTCAAAACCGCGGCAGAGACCCAGTGCTTCCTTTTGTCCCAGAAGAAGTCGACGAGCTTCTTCTGCATCTTGGCGACAAACGCAGGGGGAGGGATCAAAGTGACCAACCGGTACCACAACATGGCGGCCACCAGCTGGTTTATGACCAGCGCTCGACCCCTGTAGGACAACACTCGGAGCAGTCCTGTCCAGCGCCCTAGGCGAGCGGTGACTTTGGCCTCCAGCTCTTGCCAGTTCGCCGGCCAGGCGTCCTCGGCCGGGCTGAGGTAGACTCCCAGGTAGAGGAGGTGCGTGGTGCTCCAGGCGAAAGGCCCGAACTCCTCCGGCAGGGAGTCCACCTGCCATGGGCCCACCAGGAGTCCAGAACATTTCTCCCAGTTGATCTTGGCGGAGGATGCGTCCGAGTAAATCTGCTGGCATTCTCGCATCCTCCGCAAGTCGACGGGATCCGTGACCGCGAGGAGCACGTCATCGGCGTAAGCCGAGAGGACCACCTCCACGCCCGGCCCTTGCAGAGCCAGTCCCGTCAACCTCTTCCGCAAGAGGCGCAGGAAAGGCTCCACGCAAACGGCGTATAACTGACCGGACATGGGGCATCCCTGACGCACCCCCCTCCCGAAGCGAAGGGGCGCCGTCAAAGACCCGTTAACTTTAATTAGACACTCCGCGGCGGCGTACAGAAGTCGGATCGGGCGACCAAATGCGTCCCGAACCCGAATGCGCGCAGAGTCCCGAAAAGATACTCGTGATCCACCCTGTCGAACGCCTTCTCCTGATCTAGGGAAAGGAAGGCGACCGACAGACCAGCCCTCTGGGAATGGTGGACCAGGTCCCGGACCAGATGGATGTTGTCGTGGATTGTCCGGCCCGGGACCGTGTAGGACTGGTCGGGGTGGATCATGCGGGCCAGCACGGTGCCAAGGCGAGCAGACATAGCCCTGGCGAAAATTTTGTATTCCGTGCTGAGGAGGGAGACCGGGCGCCAGTTCTTAAGTAGGCGGAGATCGCCCTTCTTGGGCAGCAGGACGATGACCGCCCTGCGCCAAGAGAGGGGCATCTCCCCGGTCGCCAGACTTTCCCCCAGGACCCGCGCGTAGTCGTCCCCCAAGACGTCCCAGAACGCCCTGTGGAACTCCACGGTCAGCCCGTCCAGCCCCGGGGACTTGCCCCTCGAGAGCTGGCGCAGGGCGCCGGTCAGCTCCGCCAGGCTTAGCGGAGCTTCTAAATTCTCGGTGCCCTCCGGGCCGACCTTCGGCAGGTCCTCCCACAAAACTCTGCGCGCATCCTCGCTGGACGGATCCGAAGAGAACAGAGCCCCGTAATAGGCCCGGGCCTCCGCGCTGATGCCCTCCGGATCCGAGACCAGAGATCCGTCGTCGGCCAGCAGCCCCAAGAGCTGCTTACGGACCCCCCGTCTTTTTTCCAGCGAGTAGAAGAAGGGGGAGCCGCGGTCCAGGTCCCGCAGGAACTGGATCCGCGACCTCACGTACGCGCCTCGGGACCCGACCAGCTGCAGGTCCTTCAGCGCGCCCTTCTTCTCTTCGTACACCTTCCGCAGGGCCGGGTCCTCGACGACTTGACCGAGACGGGACTCCAGGTCGAGCACTTCTTTCTCCAATCGCCCGACCCGGGCCTCCCGCCTCTTGGTCGACCCCTTCGCGTACTCCTGACAGAAGACGACGGACGTGAGCCTTGCCCACGTCCCACCATAGCCTCAAGGAGGGGAAGCCTCCCCGCTTCCTTCTCCAGTCGGCCCAGAACCGGCGAAACGAATCCCGGAACCGCGCGTCCTCCAGCAGCAGGTTGTTAAAATGCCAGTACGCGGACCCCCCCCCGCGCGCGCAGCGGAGCGAGCTCCGCCCACACCAGGTGGTGGTCCGTGCACGGCACCGGCCGCATGGAAGCCGCCGGAACGCAGGAGACGTACGCCCGGGAAATGTAAAGGCGGTCGATTCTGGACCTTCCTCCTCCAGACCTCACGCTCGTGAAGGCGCTGGAGTCGGGATGGAGATTTCGCCAGACGTCCACCAAGTCGAAGGACCCGACCAGGTCCCGCAACTTCTCCATCGCCGCCGGGCTTCGCGGGGGACCCGACCGGTCCCGCGCCTCGAGGGTACAATTGAAATCCCCCCCGAGGATGACGCACTCGCCCACGTCGATGGAGCCCAGAAGAGCGGACACTTCTCCGAAGAAGCGCACTTGCTGCGCACCGGTCCGGGGGGCGTACACGTTCACTAAATGGAGCGGCACGCCTCCCAGGCGAACAGTGACCTAGAGCAAGCGGCCCGGCACGTGCTCCTTGACCCTCAAGATCTCCGGCTGAAAATGCGGGGCCAGCAAGACAGCCACCCCGCAGGAATTGTTGGAGAGGTGACTCATGCTGACCCCTCCTTGCCACTCCAGGAGCCACGTGGCCTCGTCTCCCGGAACGGTGTGGGTTTCTTGCAGGAAGCACACCGCATATTTCCCGTCCCGAAGGACCGAGAAGTTATTGAATCTACGGCGCGCCTCCCTGCTGCCGTTGATGTTGAGGCTGGCTATGGTTATCTTCATCTCAGAAGCATAGTGCAACCTCTACCTAACGGAGGGGAGGGAGCGCGGTCACTGACGACCGCCACTCCCTCAGCAGCCCAGTGTGGAAACTCTTGAGCCGACGCAGCTCGAGCCGGCCAACGTCCTTGTCCGCGCCCATGATTTTAACGGCGGCGCGGACGGACACGACGAGCAGCGCCAGCTCCGACCACTTGTCGAGGGCCAGCCGGATCTTCTTGTGACGACCCTGGCTCGTGGCCATAAAATCCCGGAGTTCCCCTACGGGGATGAGGGGAGAGTCGGTGAAGGGCACGAGGGCGTCCATCGCCTCGCTGCCGATGGACTACAAATCGTCCTCGGTGCCCAACACCGAGTCCCCGTCCTCCTCCGGGAGGTCGTCACCGGCGGCCAACCCGTCCGTCGCACGGGGTGCAGCGAACGGCTCGGCCGCACCGGCCGGCCCCGCCTCCGTCACGATCCCACCCCCAGGATCGGTGGCAGAGGAGTCCACCCTGGGCTCCTTCAGGGGCGCCGGGCCGGGAGGCGGCGGCGGTTCGGGGCCCCCCCCGCCTCAGGCGCCGGAGCGACCGGAGAAACCGGGGAGAAAATAATCTCAAAGTCCTCCAGTACGTCCGGCGCCAACATCAGAGACGGAGTCAGGGGGCTTTCTGTCTCCCCGCCACCAACCTCCGACCCAGCGGGCTGGGGATTGTTGTACTCCTCCACCAGGTCGAGCAGTCCCTGGGAGATATCTGGGTTGTAAAAGGCGGGCTCGGCTTCAGCCTCTTTGGCCTCGCCCGCCCCAGTCCCCAGGACGCCCGACCCGGCGAGGAGCAACGGTTCAGGTTTTTTATTAATATTAATATCCGCGGGTTGTTCCGCGCCCCCCCCCACGGGCAGGGTCTCTTCCCCATCCCCGGGAGGCACAGGTCGGACAGACTCAGCTGTCTCACCCTCCCGAGGGACAGGCGACCCCTGCCGCTCGCGCGCGACGATGACGGTGGTGGGGTGGGGCGCAGCACCCGCGGCGGGCGACTCCCCCCCTTCTGCGGAGGGACCTTCCTCCTCGCAGTCCTCCTCCTCCTGGGGGCGGAGCTTTCTTTTTAACATGTTGGGGCCCGGAGAGGGGGAGGCCTCCATGTCTGCTGGGGCCTCCCTCTCTGCCCCCTTCCGACGACTGGGTTTCTTGGGCCCCTCGGGCCCGAGCCCGGCCGCAGGTCTTGATTTAGCTGCCTTGGCAGTTGCGGTCACGGTCACGGGCCCGGGCACGAGGACCCCCCCAGTCTCATGCGTCCCGATCAACTCCGCGATGTACTCGGGCGTGAGTTCGGTCAACTCGGATGTTTCCTCCGCGAGGGGATCCGCCCTTAGGTGTTTATTTTTCCTACGCGCCTTCCTTCCCCCCGGACGCTCTCCCTCCCCCCCGCCGGAGGCCGTGATGGTGTTGGCCTCCGATTTCGACCGCGCATGCGTCGTCTTCGACGCGCGGACAGTATCAGGGGGAGGGGGGGCGGCGGCGCCAGCCCTGGCCGCGCTAGGTGTCGTGGCGGCCTTGGAGGCGGGGCAGTTTTTGCGGACGTGCCCCACCTCCTTACAGGCGTAGCACCGCACGCCGTCCGAGGTCCAGAAGACGCGGTGGGCGGTCCCCCCGTGGAGCACCGTGAACGCGCCGTCCGCGTCCTCCTCCCGCGCCAGCCGGACGAAAAGCTGGCGCCGGAAGGAGAAGACGTGCCGAAGGCTGGCTTCCCGGAAGCCGAGCGGGATGGGTGTGATCCCCGACCTCACCTCCCCCAGTTGACGTAGGTGGGGGAGGAGGAGCTCACCCGGAACAAAGGGCGGGACGTTGGAAACCACAATCCTTTGCGCGGTGGCCTCAAGGGGGTCCACCGGCAGGAAGGTCCCGCCCACGGTGAGCCCCTTCTCGATGGCCAGGGACACCGCCCGCTCCGACCCCAGGAAGAACACAGCCTTGCCGTACATTTTAGAGGCGGCGACGATGGCTGAAGGGCCGACAACCCCAGCCATGGCTTTAACACACGCCTCTATAGTCATGTTGGGGTGAGTGTAGCTCTTGACCCCATTCTTCCTCGTAAGGAGGGTAAAAGGTGACGGGGTAACAGGAGGACTCGTGGCTGCGGCCGTGGCCGCGGCTGCCACGCTCGCATACGTCCTCGCTGCCCCCGCCACCGACGAAGATGTGCTCGCCATAATGGACGGGTCTTTAAGGGCTACACTCACCCCAAGTCACAGGCCTGAAGGTGTTAATGGCCTCTGGTTTTTTGTTTTTGTTTTCCCCTGAGCAGAGGGAGCTCTTAAATTGAAGGCACACCTCTCCCTTTATTTGATTGAATTGGGAGAGGGGCCTTCTCCCCTCTGCTCAATAGGTACTTAATTAAAAGTAGATTGAGGTGCCTCTTAGAGAGAGAGGCAGAGAGAGACAAGAGACAAAGAGAGAGAGAGAGGGGGTGGGAAGGAGGGAAGCCGCAAGGGCAGGGTCGCCACTCAGGATGGTGGGTGGGTGGGTGTTGGCAGGAGGGGGGTGCACTCTCCGATGTAATAAAAGTCTTTGGTGGTGGTCTTCTGGTGGGGGGAGAAGATGTCTTCACCTGGGATAGCTGGAGATGCCCAGGCTCAGTCCTGCACCAGGTCTTAACGATGCCCAATAAGATTAAATTAATTGGGGACTTCACCTAGGCAGCTCCAGCTGTCCCAGGTCAGGTAATGGGAAAGGGGTGTTTAATATGGTGTGTGCGGCCTAGCTTTTACAGAAGCCACACACACACACACACACACAGAGTGCGGCCCCAGGCCCCATTATTCGGACACCCAGGCGAGGACAGACGGAGGCAGAGGCTGAGGCTGCGAGGGACTCAGCTCAACTCGGTGCTGCGTGAACGGGTGAGCGCCGTTTGCTGAGAAGAGGAGGGGAAAGGAGAGGTCTCTTTTCTCTGTGCCTAGAAGGAGAAGGAGCCACGAAGGACAGAGTGGAGACCTTTCCACCTCCACCACGCCTGCAGCTACAGCTACAACCACGACTGCTGCTGAGGTGAGAGAGGAGAGGAGAGGAGAGAGAGGAGACCAGCAACAACAACAGAGGGAAGCCTTTCCATCACTGCCTCCCCAACTTGTCTCCACTACGAGAGAGGGAGAGAGGGGAGAACAAGACCAACATCTGCTTGGAAGGAGGGAGAGCGAGCCATCGAGAAGGAAAACAACATCGAGAGGTGGGTGTTAAAAAGGGCACTCTCCAAAAGACTTTGTATTTGAGGTGGGGGGAGGAAAGAAGAAGGAGAAGACCGGGATAGCAAGGGGTGTGTGTGAGTGTGTGTGGCTCTTGCTAACAGCTCGGCCACACACACTATCGACGGGCACCCCTTGCCTATTGCTTCACCTGGGACGGCTGGAGCTGCCCAGGCAAAGTCATCAGTTGGTTATCCAATTTGGAACATCGTTGGGACCTGGTTGTGGACTGAGCCTGGGCATCTCCAGCTTTATTTTTTTCCCAGGTGAAGACATCTTCTCCCCCCACCAGAAGAACATCAACAGAGACTTTATTTAACATCGGAGAGTGCCCCTCCCCCGGAAGCACCCACCCACCCACTATCCTGAGTGGCGAACAGGCCCGTGCGGCCTTCCCCCTTCCTCCTTCCCACCCCCTCTCTCTCTCTCTCCCTGCCTCTCTCTAACGAGGCACCTCAAACCTTATTTATTACCCAATTGAGCAGAGGGGAGAAGGCCACTCCCAATTCCAATCATAAAAGGGAGAGGTGTGCCTTCTTTTTCTCAAAACAACCCCCTCTGCTCGGGGGAAAAGACAAAAAAACCCAAGGCCACTTAAACATCACCCGGCCTGTGACTTGGGGTGGGTGTAGCCCTTTATACCACCTCAGTATGGCGAGCACATCTTCGCCGGCGGCGGGGCAAGCAAGGTCGTACGCGGGTGTGGCAGCCACGGCCACAGCTGGTCCCGCTGCTTCTGCTGCCCCGTCGCCTTTCAGGCTATTGACAAAAAAGCTGGGGGTGAAGAGCTACACTCACCCCAACATGACCATAGAGGCTTGCGTCAAAGCCATGGCTGGGGTAGTCGGCCCCTCAGCCATCGTTGCGGCCTCTAAAATGTACGGTAAGGCTGTGTTCTTCCTGCGGTCGGAGCGGGCGGTGTCCCTGGCCGTCACCGAGGGGCTCACCGTGGGCGGGACCTTCCTGCCGGTGGATCCGCTCGAGGCCACCGAGCAGCGACTCATACTATCGAATGTCCCGCCCTTTGTTCCGGTTGAGCTCCTCCTCCCCCACCTACGTCAACTGGGGGAGGTGAGGTCGGGGATTAATCCGATCCCGCTCGGCTGCAGGGAGGCCAGCCTCCGGCACGTCTTCTCCTTCCGGCGCCAGCTGTTTATCCAGCTGGCGCGGGAGGAAGACACGGAAGGCGCATTTAGCATAACACACGAGGGGACCGCCTACCGCGTCTTCTGGACGTCGGACGGTGTGCGGTGCCACGCCTGTAAGGAGGTGGGGCACATAAGAAAGAACTGCCCCGCCTCCAAGGCCGCCAAAGCATCTGAGGCGGCCAAGGCTGGCGCCGCCGCCGCTCCTCCCCCTGTTTCTGTCCGCGCGTCTGCGACACCCGATGCGCGGTCGACGCCGGAGGTCAACGCCGTCGCGGCCTCCGGCGAAGGGGAGGGGGAGCGTCCGATTGGAAGGAAGGCGCGGAGGAAAAGCAAACACCTTCAGGCGGGTCCCCTTCACATATATGATGACTTACCCGAGCTTACGCCCCTACACCTTGCGCGGGTGGCGGCGGAGTTCGAGAATGCGAGGGACCTTGTGCCCGGGCCTGCGGCCGCATCCGCCAAGGCGGCAAAATCGAGACCTGCGGCCGTGACCGGGCCCGGGACCCCCGAGCAGACCGATCGACAGGGGGGAGCGGAGGTGGAGGCCTCGGTATGCATGGAGGTCTCCCAACCTTCGTGTCCCTCCTCTTCGAAAAGGAGGCGCGACATCCTGGATGAGGGGGAGGACCGCGAGGAACGGGGTCCCCCCTCGCAAGGGGAGTCGTTGCCCGCCGCGGGTGCTGCGCCCCCCCCCACCGACACCATCACCGACATCCAGCAGGGGTCGCCTGTCCCCCGGGAGGGCATGACAGATGAGTCTGTCCAGCCTGTGCCTCCCGGGGATGGGGGAGAGGCCCTGCTCATGGGGGGGGGCCGCGGAACTACCCGCGGTGGGGAGTTACGCTGATCCGTTGTTTCTCGCCAGGTCGGGCATCCTGGGGACCGGGGCGGGCGAGGCCGATGAGGCAGAGCCCGCCGTGTACGGTCAGGACCACTCCCAGGCACTGCTCGACCTGGTTGAGCAATATAACCAGGGTACCCGGTCCGCTGGGTCGGAGGATGGTGGCGGTGAAGGGGAAGGCCCCCTGACTCCGTCTGCGACGCTGGCGCCGGGGTTGTTGAGGGAACTGGCACTAATGTGCTCCCCGGTTTCCCTGTGCACCCCGGTGCCGGGGGCGGAGGGGGGCCCCGAGCCGCCGCCGCTTCCTGACCCGGCGCCTCTGGAGGAGCCCAGGGAGGACTCCTCTGCTGCCGATCCTGGGGGTGGGATCGGGGCAGAGGTAGGGCTGGCCGATGGCGACCCCCCGGAGGAGGACGAGGACCCGGCGGAGGACACTGAGGATGATATGGAATCCGTCGCCAGTGAGGCGGCGGATGCCCTCGTGCCCTCCTCCGGGTCCCCCCTCATCCCCGTTGTGGAACTCCGGGACTTTGTGGCCATGGGCCAGGGTCGCCAGGATATAATCCGGCTGGCCATCGATAAATGGTCGGATCTGGCGCTGCTCGTTTGCTCCGTCCTCGCCGCAGTCAAAACCATGGGCGCGGACGGGGGCGTGGGCCTGGCCGAGCGGCGTCGGATCCAGAATTTCCTCGCTGGGCTTGGAAGGGAGTGGCGGTCGACTAGCGGCCGCGCTCCCTCCTCCCGTTAGAGTAAGGTGGAGGTTGCACTATGCTCTTGTCATGAAGATAACCATAGCCAGCCTCAACATCAACGGCAGCAGAGAGGCACGCCGTAGATTTAATAACTTCTCGTCCCTTCGGGAAGGGAGGCATGCGGTGTGCTTCCTGCAGGAAACTCACACCGTTCCGGGAGACGAGGCCACGTGGCTCCTGGAGTGGCGAGGAGGGGTCAGCATGAGTCACCTCTCCAACGTTTCCGGTGGGGTGGCTATCTTGCTGGCCCCGCATTTTCAGCCGGAGATCTTGGGGGTCAAGGAGCATGTGCCGGGCCGCTTGCTCCAGGTCACTGTTCGTCTGGGGGGCGTGCCGCTCCATTTAGTGAACGTGTACGCCCCCCAGCCCGGTGCGCAGCAAGTGCGCTTCTTCGATGAAGTGTCCGCTCTTCTGGGCACCGTCGACGTCGGCGAGTGCATCATCCTCGGGGGGGATTTTAATTGTACCCTCGAGGCGAGGGACCGTTCGGGCCCTCCGCGAAGCCTGACGGCGACGGTGAAGTTGAGGGACCTGGTCGGGTCCTTCGACTTGGTGGACGTCTGGCGAAATCTCCATCCTGACTCCAGCGCCTTCACTTGGGTGGGGTCTGGAGGAGGAAGGTCCAGAATCGACCGCCTTTATATTTCCCGGGCGTACGTCTCCTGCGTTCCGGCGGCTTCCATGCGGCCGGTGCCGTGCACGGACCACCACCTGGTGTGGGCGGAGCTCGCTCCGTTGCAGGCGCCGGGGGGGTCCGCGTACTGGCATTTTAACAACCTGCTGCTGGAGGACGTGCGGTTCCGGGATTCGTTTCGCCGGTTCTGGGCCGACTGGAGAAGGAAGCAGGGGGGCTTCCCCTCCTTGAGGCTATGGTGGGACGTGGGCAAGGCTCACGTCCGTCTCTTCTGTCAGGAGTACGCGAAGGGGTCGACCAAGAGGCGGGAGGCCCGGGTCGGGCGATTGGAGAAAGAAGTGCTCGACCTGGAGTCCCGTCTCGGTCAAGTCGTCGAAGACCCGGCCCTGCGGAAGGTGTACGAAGAGAAGAAGGGCGCGCTGAAGGACCTGCAGCTGGTCGGGTCCCGAGGCGCGTACGTGAGGTCGCGGATCCAGTTCCTGCGGGACCTGGACCGCGGCTCCCCCTTCTTCTACTCGCTGGAAAAAAGACGAGGGGTCCGTAAGCAGCTCTTGGGGCTGCTGGCCGACGACGGATCTCTGGTCTCGGATCCGGAGGGGATCAGCGCGGGGACCCGGGCCTATTACGGGGCTCTGTTCTCTCCGGATCCGTCCAGCGAGGATGCGCGCAGAGTTTTGTGGGAGGACCTGCCGAAGGTCGGCCCGGAGGGCGCCGAAGAATTGGACGCTCCGCTAAGTTTGGCGGAGCTGACCGGCGCCCTGCGCCAGCTCTCGAGGGGAAAGTCCCCGGGGCTGGACGGGCTGACCGTGGAGTTCCACAGGGCGTTCTGGGACGTCTTGGGGGGCGACTACGCGCGGGTCCTGGGGGAAAGTCTGGCGACCGGGGAGATGCCCCTCTCTTGGCGCAGGGCGGTTATCGTCCTGCTGCCCAAGAGGGGTGATCTCCGCCTTTTAAAAAACTGGCGCCCGGTCTCCCTCCTCAGCACGGACTATAAAATTTTTGCCAGGGCCATGTCTGCCCGCCTCGGCACCGTGCTGGCCCACATGATCCACCCCGACCAGTCCTACACGGTCCCGGGCCGGACAATCCACGACAACATCCATCTGGTCCGGGACCTGGTCCACCTTTCCCAGAGGACTGGTCTGTCGGTCGCCTTCCTTTCCCTGGATCAGGAGAAGGCGTTCGACAGGGTGGATCACGAGTATCTCTTCGGGACTCTGCGCGCATTCGGGTTCGGGACGCATTTCGTCGCCCGGATCCGACTTCTGTACGCCGCCGCGGAGTGTCTGATTAAAGTTAACGGGTCTTTGACGGCGCCCCTTCGCTTCGGGAGGGGGGTGCGTCAGGGATGCCCCATGTCCGGTCAGTTATATGCCGTTTGCGTGGAGCCTTTCCTGCGCCTCTTGCGGAAGAGGTTGACGGGACTGGCTCTGCAAGGGCCGGGCGTGGAGGTCGTCCTCTCGGCTTACGCCGATGACGTGCTCCTCATGGTCACGGATCCCGTCGACCTGCGGAGGATGCGAGAATGCCAGCAGATTTACTCGGACGCATCCTCCGCCAGGATCAACTGGGAGAAATGTTCTGGACTCCTGGTGGGCCAGTGGCGGGTGGACTCCCTGCCGGAGGAGTTCAGGCCCTTCGCCTGGAGCACAACACACCTCCTCTACTTGGGAGTCTACCTCGGCCCTGCCGAGGACACCTGGCCGGCGAACTGGCAAGAGCTGGAGGCCAAGGTCACCGCTCGCCTGGGACGCTGGACGGGGTTGCTCCGAGTGTTGTCCTACAGGGGTCGAGCGCTGGTCATAAACCAGCTGGTGGCCGCCATGTTGTGGTACCGGTTGGTCACTTTGATCCCTCCCCCTGCGTTTGTCGCCAAGATACAGAAGATGCTCATCGACTTCTTCTGGGACAAAAGGAAGCACTGGGTCTCTGCCGCGGTTCTGTGTCTCCCGCTTAGGGAGGGCGGTCAGGCGCTGGTGTGCCTTCGCACCCAGGCGGCGACTTTCCGTCTTCAGACGCTGCAGAGGTACCTTTACGTCGAGAATCCTCCCAGATGGTGTGCGCTGGCGACGTATTTCTTCCGCCAGATGCACGGCCTCAACTACGACACGCAGCTCCTGTTTGTGGAATTGGGCCGCACGCGAGCCTACCTGTGGGAGCTGCCTGTCTTTTACCAGGAACTGCTATGGGTCTGGAACCAGGTCGCCTCCAGGCGGAGTTCTCCCCCGTCAGGAGTGGCGGCTCTCCTTCGGGAGCCGCTGTTCAGGAATCCGCACCTCCACGTCCGACGGATCGGCTGGCTGGCGGAGGGCAGGGCTGTGCCAGGCAAGGTGACCAGAGTCAGGGACCTGCTCGATGGCGGAGGAGCGGGCTGGATGGCGCCGGAGGAGTTGGCGCGGCGCCTCTCCTGGGTAGACGTCTGGCGCGCGGCCAAAGCCATCGAGTTGCTGAAAGTGGCACTGGGCCCGGACTCCACTAGGTGTATCGAGGAGGCTCAAGCACGTGGGGCGATCCCGTCCGAACTGACCTCCGTTCGGACGGAATTCCTCATCGGCGCACGGCCCCGAAACCCCTCTCGGGAACCGGCGCCTCACAACTTGAGCCGTCTCGGGGAAATGCCCTCCGTGCCCTTCAGCTCTGCACGGAGGGGTTTCCTGTACGGGCTGCTCCTGCACACTTTCCACTTTGTCATCTTCGCCTGCCGTCCGGACACGCCTTGGCGTGCCATCTTGCCGTCCGGCGGAGGCGAAGGTCCCCAATGGAGGGCTCTCTATGCGGGAGTACTCCCCTTTTCTATTGGGGACATGGCCTGGAGGGTGTTGCACGGAGCAGTCCCGTGCAATCGGTTTTTAAGTAGGTTCACGGACTCCCAGGCCGCCTGTCTTTTTTGCGGCCTCGAGGAGTCCGTGTTCCACGTTTATGTGGAATGTGAGAGGTTGCAGCCCCTCTTTGAATATTTGAAGGGGCTGCTCCTCGCTTTTTGGTTGCACTTCAGTCCCACGCTCCTGATCTACGGTCACCCGGTGCGGAGGGGAGAGAGCAGGTCGGAGGACCTCCTCGTAGGACTGCTCCTGGGCCTGGCCAAAGTGGCCATTAACAGGTCCAGGCAGCGGGCGGTCGAGGGGGTCGTTCGGCCCAATTGCCTGCCTCTCTTCCGCGGCTATGTTCGCGCCCGGGTGGCCCTGGAGATGGAGCATGCGGTGTCCGCCGGCACACTTGAAGCCTTCCGAGACCGGTGGGCGCCGCAGGGACTGGAGTGCATCGTTTCCCCGGGAAATGTTATTTTAATTTAATGCACTCCAAGTTGTCCGCTTCGCAGAAGGCCCAAGGTGGAAGACCCGGAGGAGAGTGGCCTGGGCGGGAGGCCCAGCATGGAGAACCCCAAGCGGGGGGCCCAGGGCGGGGCGGCTGGTCGGCAGAGGTGGAGTCGGGAGATGCGGTTGATTCACCCCGGCTGCTCGCGGGGAATGCCGGTGCAGAGGGTCCGGTGCAGAAGGCCCAAGGTGGAAGACCCGGAGGAGAGTGGCCTGGGCGGGAGGCCCAGCACGGAGAACAATTGAGTGGATGGTCGGGTGGGCGGTGCCAGTGGGACTGGCGCGGAACAGGTTTCTTGGGTTATTGGAGTGGATGTTATATGTGGCATTTAGTTGGATTGTGATGGTGCTATGTGTTTGTACACTGTGGTGTTGAAATGGGTTGTTTTATGTGGAGTTAAGTGAGATGTATTATTTTAATATAAAAAAAAGTGTGGTATTGTTTGGGGGTATTTGTACTGTATTTTGATGGATGAATGTAATGGTTTTACTATGTAATTTGTATTATTGGTTTGAATAAAAGATTCACACACACACACACCCCTTGGATGTTCCGGCCCTCTTCTTTTCTTCTTTCCTCCCCCCACCTACAAAACAAAGTCTCTGGGAGAGTGCCCCAGAATCACACCCACCTGTAGCTGATGTTCTTTCCTTCCTCCCTCCTTCCAAACAGTTGATGGTTGTTGTGATATTTTCTCCCCTCTCTCCCTCTCCTAAAATGGAGGCCAATTGAGGAGGCAGTGTGGAAAGGCCTCTCCTCTGGTGTTAATGGCCTTGGCCTGGCTTTCTTTTCTTTCTCCTCTCCTGTCCTCTCTCTCCAGGCACCTCAGTTGTTGTGGTTGTTGGTTGTTGGTGGTGGTCTGCTGTCTGGTCTCCTTCTCCTTCTCCTCTTCCTGCTCGCAGAGACCACCACTCTGCTGCTGCTCCTCAGTCAGCAGCTCCGAAAGCTTGTGATTTCAAATAAAGCTGTTGGACTATAACCTGGTGTTGTGCGACCTCTCAATTTTGTCCACCCCAGTCCAACACCGGCATCTCCGCATCATGGTCCCTTTTATTCCATGGGCTCCAACTTTGCTTTGATTGCTCAGGACCTGAATATCAGCGGCCTTTGCACAGGGAAGCAGAGAGCAGCGATGGCAGGGCGGACAGAGCGCCCGGTGTTGGGTGTGAGCAGGCGGATTGAGCGACCGTCTCCCCTGGCGAGAGAATCCGGTAAAGGAGGAAAAGGAGACCAGCGCGCAGGCGCAGCGCCGCGTGTGGATGGAGCATGCGCAGTGTCACTGTGATCAAGGCCGGGCGAGAACTGGAGGCGGTCAGAGTCGGGAGAAGAGGTTTTTGCGCTGATTACGTATTAGCGGGGCGCAGGGAGGTAAGACTCACGGCGGGTGGGCTTCACAAACATCTAGTGTGGGCCGCAAGCGCCGAATGCGAGCCCACAGGTTCCACGTTTGCAGCTCCGGGGCTTTTTCCCGGGAACAGGCCCAGATTAACGGTAGCCATCTTTGTAAAGGACAAGGGGGGGTCTTTGTTTGTCGCCATCTTGATTATCGCGGCCATCTTTGTAAAGGGGGCAATAGTGGGCGGGGCTTCAGGGTCCCAGTGAGTGATCTGAACCCAGCCAGAGTCCGCACCTTCAGGGGAGGAGAACCAGTGAGTGTAGAACTGAACCCAGCCAGAGTCAGCACCTTCAGGGGAGGAGAGGGAGGGGAACCAGTGAGTGTAGAACTGAACCCAGCCAGAGTCAGCAGCTTCAGGGGGAGGAGAGCGAGGGCAACCAGTGAATGTAGAACTGAACCCAGCCAGAGTCAGCACCTTCAGGGGAGGAGAACCAGTGAGTGTAGAACTGAACCCAGCCAGAGTCAGCACCTTCAGGGGAGGAGAGGGAGGGGAACCAGTGAGTGTAGAACTGAACCCAGCCAGAGTCAGCACCATCAGGGGAGGAGCGGGAGGGGAACCAGTGAGTGTAGAACTGAACCCAGCCAGAGTCAGCACCTTCAGGGGGAGGAGAGCGAGGGCAACCAGTGAATGTAGAACGGGGTTGGGGGGGAGTGGGGGGGGGGTAGTGGGGGGGGGGGGGGTTGGGGGGGAGTGGGGGGGGGGGTAGTGGGGTTGGGGGGGAGTGGGGGGGGGGGGTAGTGGGGGGGGGGGGGTTGGGGGGTAGTGGGGGGGGGGGGTTGGGGGGGAGTGGGGGGGGGGGGTTGGGGGGGAGTGGGGGGGGGGTTGGGGGGGAGTGGGGGGGGGGGTAGTGGGGGGGGGTAGTGGGGGGGGGTTGGGGGGGGTTGTGGGGGAGGGGTTGGGGGGGAGGGGTTGGGTGGGGGAGGGGTTGGGGGGGGTGGGGGAGGGGTTGGGGGGGGGTGGGGGAGGGGTTGGGGGGGTTGGGTGGGAGGGGTTGGGGTGTGAGGGCGGTTGGGGTTTGGGGGGGGTTGGGGGGGGCGGTCTAGAACGAGTGGTCACAGCCTCAGGATATGGGGTAGGACATTTAGGACTGAGATGAGGAGAAATTTCTTCACTCACAGGGTGGTGAACCTGTGGAATTCTCTACCACAGAAGGCTGTGGAGGCCAAGTCACTGAATATATTTAAGAAGGAGATAAATAGATTTCTAGACACAAAAGGCATCAAGGGGTATGGGGAGAGAGCGGGAATCTGGTATTGAGATAGAGGATCAGCCATGATCATACTGAATGGCGGAGCAGGCTCGAAAGTCCGAATGGCCTACTCCGGCTCATATTTTTCTGTGATTTTTTTTAAGCCATTTACTCAAACTGAACAAGCTTCGGGATAGATGTGGTAGACGGCGAACCAAACACTAATACGATAGCAAAATACTGCAGATGCTGGAAATCCGAAATAACAACAGAAAACCTTGTTCATCTCCTCTTTTGTTCCTTTATCCCCTCCCCCTTTTCCCAGCTTTACCCTGGCCTTAAATCTATTTGATTTCCAGCTCTTCCCAGTTCTGATGAAAGGTCATCGACCTGAAACGTCAACTCTCTTTCTCTCTCCACGGATGCTGCCTGGCCTGCTGAGTTTTTCCAGCGTTTTCTGTTGTTATTTCGGATTTCCAGCATCTGCAGTATTTTGCTATCGTATTAGTGTTTGGTTCACTGCCACCTCTCTTCTTGGAATGCCTACCTTGAAGAAGTTCTGCTCTTCTCTTCGACGGGATTTCCGTTTGGCTCTTCAACCTTGTTCATCTCCTCTTTTGTTCCTTTATCCCCTCCCCCTTTTCCCAGCTTTACCCTGGCCTTAAATCTATTTGATTTCCAGCTCTTCCCAGTTCTGATGAAAGGTCATCGATAGGTGAGAAGTGATATAAGTTAGAGTTAGAAAGGGCCCAAAAATGGACCAGTCGGTAACAGAACAGAAGATTACTCTCCCCTGATCATTGAGAAATCAAATATTCAATACACTGTGTGTTTGAAACAAAGCTGATTTATTCAATCTTTATACAGAATATTAATCTTCAGCACAGGTATAGGGGTTACTAAGATCAGCAGAAACACACACTAACTGCCAGATTGAACATGGTTCAGTGCTCAATGCAATTCCATTAAATCCTGTTCTATTCACTGATGCGGTCTTTCAATGGCGGGACTTTTACCCAGCATTCCCCGCGGAGGGGGGACGGTGCCGCACCCAGACTACAGGAGGCCAGCGCGCAGGCGCGGGACCGCCTGGAGTTGGAGCATGCGCGCTGCGTGTGATTGGTGAGATGGTTCCTACGGACGAGCTCTGGTTAAATTGTAAGATGCGGCCGGAGGGAGCAGAGTAATGGACCGGCTGTTGGGCGGGAAGGCTTCACAAATAACTAGTGTAGGCCGAAAACCCCGAATAATAACCTGAAGGTCCCGCGTTTGCAGCTTCGGGGCTTCTCCCGGTCACAACCCAGGATAACGGCCGCCATCTTGATTCAGTGAGTAGCAATGCGCATGCGCAGTCATCTTGGCGAGGAACAAAGAGTGGGCGGGGCTTCAGTGTCTGTTCCCAACCGGGTCCGAGTGCCCGGGAAAGTAACTCATTGACTCAGTTATTTGATTCAGACTCTCCACACTTCGGATTTCTCACCATCTCTCCTGAAGGCGGTGGTAAAAGCAGAGCATACGGTTAACATCCCACACAGTTGTAACAGAAGAGCCCCAGAGCTGGGCTCCCCATGTACAGTCCCAGGGTTGGAATCCGCATGTACAGTCCCAGGGTTAGAATCCCCATGTACAGTCCCTGGGTTAGAATCCCCATGTACAGTCCCAGGGTTAGAATCCCCATGTACAGTCCCAGGGTTAGAATCCCCATGTACAGTCCCAGGGTTAGAATCCCCATGTACAGTCCCAGGGTTGCAATCCCCATGTACAGTGCCAGGGTTGGAACCCTCAGCAACACCGAGTAGGAACGGCGATATATGCCCAAGTCAGGATAGTGTGTGACTTGGAGGGGAACTGGGAGGTGATGGTGTTCCCATGCACCTGCTGACCTTGTCCTTCTAGGTGGTGGAGTTTGCGTGTTTGAGAGGTGCTGTCAAAGTTCTAGTCGAGTTGCAGATGTATAAAGTCGCTCTCCTTCACCCCTCCCCCTCCCACCTCACTCTCTCTCCTCCCATAGAGGCCAGAGTCTTGTGTAGGCCCAGACCGGGTGGCGGGTTCCCTTCCCTGAAGGACATTAGTGAACCAGTTGGGTTTTTACGACAATCCGGCAGCTTTCATGGTCACTTTTTTCTAGTGCCGGCCCCACAAATTCCCAGATTCATTCAGCTCAATTTCACAACCTGCCTTTGTGTTTTTGTGGGTTCTCTCTCACCCTCCCTTTTTCCTGTTTTAAATTCATTTTACAGGGTATTAGAAGGGGAGGATTTACAGTCGGGAAACTCAAACCAAACATCATTTCAAGATCTGACAGAGTCACTCGATTCATCAGGACCTTTGAGCATGGAAGCAGAAAGCACCGTTCAGAGCGGGGAGAAACCGTACACGTGTTCTGTGTGTGGACGAGGCTTCAGCCGATCCTCTGGCCTGTCGAGTCACAAGCGCAGTCACACCGGGGAGAAACCGTGTAAATGTGGGGACTGTGGGAAGCGATTCAACTACCCGTGTGAGCTGGAAACTCATCGACGAGTTCATACCGGGGAGAGGCCGTTCACCTGCTCTGAGTGTGGGAAGGGATTCACTCAGTCATCCCACCTGCTGACACACCAACGAGTTCACACTGGGGAGAGACCGTTCACCTGCTCCGAGTGTGGAAAGGGATTCACTCGTTCATCCGACCTGCTGACACACCAGCGAGTTCACAGTGACGAGAGACCTTTTAAATGCCTGGACTGCGGGAAGTGCTTTAAATGTTCCGGGGAACTGATGCGCCATCAACGTGTTCACACTGACGAGAGACCGTTCAGGTGCTCTGAGTGTAGGAAGGGATTCACTCAGTCATCCAGCCTGCTGACACACCAGCGAGTTCACACTGGGGAGAGACCGTTCACCTGCTCTGAGTGTGGGAAGGGATTCACTCAGTCATCCCATCTGCTGACACACCAGCGAGTTCACACTGGCGACAAACCTTTTAAATGCCCGGACTGCGGGAAATGCTTTAAATGTTCCTGGGAACTGACTAGTCATCAACGTGTTCACACTGACGAGAGACCGTTCAGGTGCTCTCACTGCGGGGCTGGGTTCAGGCAATCATCTGACCTCACTGTACACCAGCGCACCCACACTGGGGAGAGACCGTCCACCTGCTCTGAGTGTGGGAAGGGATTCACGTGTTCATCCAACCTGCTGAAACACCAGCGAGTTCACACCAGGGAGAGGCCGTTCTCCTGCTCTGAGTGTGGGAAGGGATTCACTCAATCATCCCACCTGCTGAAACACCAGCGAGTTCACACTGGGGAGAGGCCATTCACCTGCTCCGTGTGCGGGAAGGGATTCACTCAGTCATCCAGCCTGCTGAGACACCAGCGAGTTCACAAGTGACTGCAGGGGTTGGATTCTGCTGTTATTGTTGCTGTTAATTACATCCCGGACTGAATCGTGTTCATTCTGACAGTTGAGGTTTGTTTCTGCTGATGTTAATAACCCCTGTAACTGGGCTGGAGTTTAATATTCTGGATATATGTCAAATAAATCAGCTTTGTTTTAAACACATTGTTGTGGATTTTTGTCGTTCCCACCTGAGTGTTTAGCATCACCTGGCTGGAGCTCAGAAAGGACAATCTGGGGGGAGGATCGTACAGCGGGAACAGAACTACAGCCTGGACACAGTCCTTCAGGGCCACACTGAGAGGGGCAAACGGCACTTTGGTCTTTCTCGTCTCTCTTCACTGACAGCAATGTCCCCGTGCCGGTTAATCTTGAGGCCTGTAAGGAATGTGTCCCAGCCACTCCCTTCCATGGGTCAGAGCTCCTGGGCACGGAACAGAAGGCTCCTTTACAACTGTGTTTAGAGTCAGGAAGAACAACGGTGAATGCTGGAAACGTGCTGTCAAATCAGAGATTGGTGTCAAACTGCGATCTGTTCCTGACTGAAAGTGAAACGGCAGGGTTAAGTTTCCAGTCTAAGAATGACTGGTAATTATTCTATGAAGGTTTAACGTGTTCGTCGAATCATAGAATGGTTACAGCACAGAAGGTGGCCATTCGGCCCATTGAGCCCGTGCCGGCTCTCTTCAAGAACACTTCAGCTAGTCCCACTCCCCCACCCTTCCCTCGTAGCCCTGCAAATTTTTGTCCTTCAGATACTCATCCAATTCCCTTTTGAAAGCCACGATTGAATCTGCCTCCACCACCCTTTCAGGCAGTGCATTCCCGATCCTAACCACTCACTGCGTAAAAAGTTTTTCCCCATGTCACCTTTGGTTCTTCTGCCAATCACCTTAAATCTGTGTCCTCTGGTTCTCGACCCTTCCCCCAATGGGAACAGTTTCTCTCTATCTACTCTGTCCAGACCCCTCATGATTTTGAACACCTATCAAATCTACTCTCAACCTTCTGTGCTCCAAGGAGAACAACCCCAGCTTCTCCAGTCTATCCACGGAACTGAAGTCCCTCATCCCTGGAATCATTCTCATAAATCTTTTCTGCACCTTCTCTCAGGCCTTCACATAGGAGCAGGAGTCGGCCATTTGGCCATTCGAGCCTGCTCGTCATTCAATATGATCATGGCTGATCCTCCATCTCAATACCATATTCCCGCTTTCTCCCTATAGCCCTTGATGCTTTTTGGGTCTAGAAATCTATCTATCTCCTTCTTAAATATATTCAGTGACTTGGCCTCCACAGCCTTCTGTGGTAGAGAATTCCACAGGTTCACCACCCTCTAAGTGAAGAAATTTCTCCTCATCTCAGTCCTAAATGCCCTACCCCGTATCCTGAGACTGTGACCCCTCATTCTAGACCCCCCAGCCAGGGGAAACATCCTCCCTGCATCCACTCTGTCTGGCCCTGTCAGAATTTTATACGTTTCAATGAGATCCCCTCTCATTCTTCTAAACTCTAGTGAATACAGGCCTAGTCGACCCAATCTCTCCTCATACAACAGTCCTGCCATCCCAGGAATCAGTCTGGTGAACCTTCGCTGCACTCCCTCTATGGCAATTATATCCTTTCTTAGGTAAGGAGACCAAAACTGCACACAGTACTCCAGGTGTGGTCTCACCAAGGCCCTGTATAACTGTAGTAAGACATCAGTGTTGCTGTATTCAAATCCTCTTGCAATGAAGGCCAACATACCATTTGCCTTCCTAACTGCTTGCTCCACCTGCATGTTTGCTTTCACTGACTGGTGTACAAGGACACCTAGGTCTCTTTGTACAGTAACATTTCCCAATCTATCACCATTTAAACAATACTCTACCTTTCTGTTTTTCCTACCGAAGTGGATAACTTCACATTTATCCACGTTATACTGCATCTGCCTTGTATTTGCCCACTCACTCAACTTGTCTAAATCGCCTTGAAGCCTCTTTGCATCCTCCTCACAACTCACAATCCCACCTAGTTTTGTGTCGTCAGCAAACTTGGAAATATTACATTTGGTTCCCTCATCCAAATCATTGATATATATTGTGAATAGCTGGGGCCCAAGCACTGATCCCTGCGGTACCCCACTAGTCACCGCCTGCCACCCCGAAAAAGACCCATTTATTCCTACTCTCTGTTTCCTGCCTGTTAACCAATTTTCAATCCATGCCAGTATATTACCCCCAATCCCATGTGCTTTAATTTTGCACAATAACCTCTTATGTGGGACTTTATCAAAAGCCTTCTGAAAATCCAAATACACCACATCCACTGGTTCTCCCTTATCTATTCTACCAGTTACATCCTCAAAAAACTCCAGTAGGTTTGTCAAACACGATTTCCCTTTCATAAATCCATGTTGACTTTGTCTAATCCCGTTGATATTTTCTAAGTGTCCTGTTATCACGTCCTTTATAACAGACTCTAGCATTTTCCCACTACTGATGTTCCCTGTTTTCTCTCTCCCTCCTTTTTTAAATACCTCCTCTTTATCAATTTTTATCCTATCCAGTATCTCCACTACCTCCTCCTTTACTATGTCTATGGCAGGACCCTCTTCCTTGGTGAAGACAGATGCAAAGTACTCGTTTAGTTCCTCAGCCATGCCCTCTGCCTCCATGCATAGGTCTCCTTTATGGTCCCTAATCGGCCCCACCCCTCCTCTTACTACCCGTTTACTATTTATATGCCTATAGAAGACTTTTGGATTACCTTTTATGTTGGCTGCCATTCTATTCTCATACCCTCTCTTTGCCCCTCTTATTTTCTTTTTCACTTCTCCTCTGACCTTTCTATATTTAGCCTGATTCTCAGATGTATTTGCAACCTGACATCTGTCATAAGCGTTCTTTTTCTGCTTCATCATATTCTCTATCTGTTTCGTCATCCAGGGAGCCCTGACTTTAGTTGCCCTGCCTTTCCCCCTAGTGGGAATGTACCTCAACTGTACCTGAACTATTTCCTCTTTAAAGGCAGCCCATTGTTCCATTACAGTTTTGCCTGCTAATCTTTGATTCCAGTTTACCTGGGCCAGATCCGTTCTCATCCCACTGAAATTGGCCTTCCCCCAGTTAACATAAGAACATAAGAACATAAGAAATAGGAGCAGGAGTAGGCCAATCGGCCCCTCGAGCCTGCTCCGCCATTCAATAAGATCATGGCTGATCTGATCCTAACCGCCAATCTACTATCTATCACAGAACCATCTCCTGCATCTAACAGAATTGCACACATGAAATAGGAGCAGAATCAGGCTACACGGTCCCTGGGCCCGCTCCACTACCCACAGGGCCATGACCAGATCCGAACCTAGACTCATGTCCAAATTCCTGCCCGCTCCCCGTAACCCTTAATGCCCTTTACTTCTAGGAAACTGTCTATTTCTGTTTTAAATTTATTTAATGATGTAGCTTCTACAGCTTTTTGTGGCAGCATATTCCATGGACCTACCACCCTCTGAGTGAAGTAGTTCCTCCTCATCTCAGTTTTGAAAGAGCAGCCCCTTATTCTAAGACTATGTCCCCTAGTTCTAGTCTCACCCGTCATCGGGAACATCCTCCCCGCATCCACCCGATCCAACCCCTTCACAATCTTATATGTTTCAATAAGATCGCCTCTCATTCTTCTGAACTCCAATGAGTAGAGTCCCAATCTACCCAACCTCTCCTCATATGACCACCCCCTCATCCCCGGGATTAACCGAGTGAACCTTTTTTGCACTGCCTCGAGAGCAAGGATGTCTTTCCTTAAGTAAGGACACCAAAACTGTATGCAGTATTCCAGGTGCGGTCTCACCAATACCTTGTACAACTGAAGCAATACCTCCCTATTTTTATATTCTATCCCCCTAGCAATGAAAGCCAACATTCCATTTGCCTTCTTAATCACTTGCTGCACCTGCATACTAACCTTTTGAGTTTCGTGCACCAGGACCCCCAGATCCCTTTGCACTTCAGTACTCTCCAGTTTCTTGCCATTAAGATAATAAATTGCTCTAGGATTTTTCCTGCCAAAGTGCATCACCTCACACTTTCCAGTGTTGTATTCCATCTGCCAAATCTCTGCCCACTTACTTAGCCTGTCTATGTCCCCTTGCAGGTTTTTTATGTCCTCCTCACTCACTACTTTCCCTCCCATCTTTGTATCATCTGCAAATTTTGATATGTTACACTTGGTCCCTTCCTCCAAATCGTTAATATAGATTGTAAAGAGTTGGGGACCCAGCACTGACCCCTGTGGAACACCACTAGTTACTGATTGCCAGTCTGAGAATGAACCATTTATCCCAACTCTTTGCTTTCTGTTAGATAGCCAATCCTCTATCCATGCCAGAATATTACCCCCAATCCCGTGATTTTTTACCTTAAGCAATAATCTTTTGTGTGGCACCTTGTCAAATGCCTTTTGGAAGTCTAAATACACTACGTCCACTGGTTCCCCTTTATCCACTCTATATGTTACTTCCTCAAAGAACTCCAGCAAATTTGTCAAACATGACTTCCCCTTCGTAAAACCATGCTGACTTTGTCCTATTAAATTATGATTATCCAAATGTCCTGTTACTGTTTCCTTAATAATGGACTCCAAAATTTTACCTACCACAGATGTTAGGCTAACCGGTCTATAGTTACCAGCCTTCTGTCGACTGCCCTTTTTAAATAAGGGTGTTACATTAGCAGTTTTCCAGTCTGCCGGGACCTTAGCGGAATCCAGGGAGTTTTGAAAAATTATTACCAATGCATCTACAATCCCTACCGCCACTTCCTTCAAGACTCTAGGATGTAAGCCATCAGGTCCAGGTGATTTATCCGCCTTGAGTCCCATTATTTTACCGAGTACCACTTCCTTAGTGATTTTGATCGTGTTTAGCTCCTCTCCCCCTATAGCCCCCTATTTGTCCAGTGTTGGGATATTCTTAGTGTCCTCTACTGTAAAGACTGATACAAAATATTCATTCAGTGTTTTTGCCATCTCCATATTTCCCACCATTAATTTCCCGGTCTCATCCTCTAAGGGACCAACATTTACTTTAGCCACCCTTTTTCTTTTTATATAACTATAAAAACTCTTACTATCTGTTTTTATATTTTTTGCTAATTTACTTTCATAATCTATCTTCCCTTTCTTAATCAATCTTTTTGTTATTTTTTGCTGCCTTTTAAATTTTTCCCAATCCTCTGTCCTCCCACTAGATTTCGCTACCTTATATGCCCTTGTTTTTAGTCGAATACTATCCTTAATTTCTTTACTTAGCCACAGATGACTGTCCTTTCTTTTACACCCTTTTCTTTTCATTTTTACTCTAGATTGCTCCCTGTCCTTTTCCATAGCTAATCTAAACCTTATGATACTATGATCACTATTCCCTAAATGTTCCCCTACTGTCACTTGCTCCACTTGACCCACCTCATTCCCCAGAACCAGATCCAGCAATGCCTTGTTCCTCATTGGGCCGGAAACGTACTGATCAAGAAAGTTCTCCTGAACACACTTCAGAAATTCTTCCCCTTCTCTGCCCGTAACACTATTATGATCCCAGTCTATATTAGGATAGTTGAAGTCCCCCATTATCACTACTCTATAGTTCTTGCACCTCTCTGTAATTTCTCTGCAAATTTGCTCCTCTATATCTTTCCCACTAGTTGGTGGTCTATAGAATACACCTAGTAGTGTAATGGCACCTCTATTGTTTCTTAACTCTAGCCGTATAGATTCTGTCCTTGACCCCTCCAGGACATCCTCCCTCTCCAGCACTGTAACATTCTCCTTGACCAATACTGCCACACCACCTCCTATCTTTCCTTCCCTACCTTTCCTGAACACTTTATAACCAGGAATATTTAATACCCAATCCTGCCCTTTTTTGAGCCAGGTCTCAGTTATTGCCACAACATCATATTCCCATGTGGCTATTTGTGCCTGCAGCTCACTTACCTTGTTTACCAGGCTTCGTGCGTTCACATACAGACACTGTAAACCCATCTTAGACCATCCTGTATTCTCTCTTAGTTTGACCCCACCTAATACCTTACTATTTCTTACTTTAGTGCTCTCTGCCTCTCCCAATCCTTTGCGCACTTTATTTCCCCTTTCTAATGTTACATCCTGGTGCCCATCCCCCTGCCAAATTAGTTTAAACCCTCCCCAACAGCACCAGCGAACCTCCCCGCGAGGATATTGGTACCGGCTCTGTTGAGGTGAAACCCGTCCGGCCTGTACAGGTCCCACCTCCCCCAGAACCGGCCCCAATTCCCCAGGAATCTGAAGCCCTCCCTCCTGCACCATCTCTCCAGCCACACATTCATCTGCTTGATCCTCCTATTTCTATACTAACTCGCACGTGGCACCGGGAGTAATCCGGAGATTACTACCTTTGAGGTCCTGCTTTTTAATCTCTTTCCCAGCTCCCTAAAATCTGTCTGCAGGACCTCATCCCTCTTTCTACCTACATTGTTGGGACCGATATGGACAACGACCTCTGGCTGTTCACACTCCCCCCTCAGAGTGTCCTGCAGCCGCTCAGTGACATCCTTAACCCCGGCACCAGGGAGGCAACATACCATCCTGGAGTCAGGTCTGCAGCTGCAGAAACGCCTGTCTGCTCCCCTAACTATTGAATCCCCTCCCACTATTGCTTTCCCTGTCTTCCTCCTCCACCCCTGTGCAGCTGAGCCACCCGTGGTGCCATGGACTTGGCTCTGGCTGTACTCCCCAGAGGAACCATCACCCTCACCAGTACTCCGCACAGAATACTGGTTGGAGAGCGAGATGCACTCCGGGGACTCCTGCACTACCTGCCTGGTCCTCCTCTTCTGTCTGGCAGTCACCCATTCCCTCTCTGCCTGCGCACTAATTAGCTGTGGGGTGACCACCTCCTGAAACGTGCTATCCACGGAGCTCTCAGCCTCGCGGATGCACCGCAGTGATGCCAGCTGCTGCTCAAGCTCCGAAACCCGGAGCTCGAACTCCTCCAGCTGACCACACCTCCCGCACACGTAGTTGTCCAGGACACGGGAAGCGTCCTGGAGTTCCCACAACTTTTTTTAATTCGTTCATGGGATGCGGGCATCGCTGGCGAGGCCAGCATTTATTGCCCATCCCTAATTGCCCTTGAGAAGGTGGTGGTGAGCCGCCTTCTTGAACCGCTGCAGTCCGTGTGGTGAAGGTACTCCCACAGTGCTGTTAGGGAGGGAGTTCCAGGATTTTGACCCAGTGACGATGAAGGATCGGCGATATCCTTCTAAGTCAGGATGGTGTGTGACTTGGAGGGGAACTTGGAGGTGGTGGTGTTCCCATGCGCCTGCTGCCCTTGTCCTTCTAGGTGGAAGAGGTAGCGGGTTTGGGAGGTGCTGCCGAAGAAGCCTTGGCGAGTTGCTGCAGTGCATCTTGTCGATGGTAGACACTGCAGCCACGGTTCGCCGGTGGTGGAGGGAGTGAATGTTTAAGGTGGTGGATGGGGTGCCAATCAAGCGGGCTGCTTTGTCCTGGATGGTGTCGAGCTTCTTGAGTGTTGTTGGAGCTGCACTCATCCAGGCAAGTGGAGAGTATTCCATCACACTCCTGACTTGTGCCTTGTAGATGGTGGAAAGGCACAGGATGGGCATCCGCTGGACCCAGTTGCCCTGCTGTACCTTTAATTATTCGACTGTTAACTAACTTTTTTTTAAGTAACTTAACAGAAATAAACTCGAGACTTAAAAACAATCCCTCCCCAATCTGCTCCTTCCCTTGTGCTGAGGTCACTTACCTCGCTCCCTGACACTGGCGCTCCCTCCGGGCTCTTGGGCCTGTCTTTATCTGCGGCCGCTCCTCTCGCTGTCCCACAGCTCTGCTCTCGTGCCTATTAACTTGGGTTCTGTGGCTCCACTCCTCCTTTTCAGTCAGACGTCTCCACCGCCTTCTTCCTCTCCACCAATTCCTGCGCCCACTCTGCTTGTGAAACACTGCCTTTGCGAATCTCCCGGCTCTGTCTCCAAGCTCTGTGCTCAAGCTCAGTATTTGAAACAATGATCTCGATGCAGGAAATAGTGCACGGTATGTTAGTTCCAGGAGATTAAATCAAGGGCACCATCACAATCAGCAAAGACAATGACAAAGATCAGAACATTCCAAAGGCTGTCACATGCAGTACCTGTGGAGGAGTTGGACTAACCGGATCCAAGAAGTGTTAAACCATGCACACAATAACTGGTTTCAAATCTGAAGCAAGAGAGTTCTTTCAAGGGTTGGTTGAAAGGAATTTCAGATGAGTATAAAGTGAGACACTGTAGTTCAGTCTATGACACCCACAAGCCATGTAGTCAAACGGAACCAGCTTGGGGTTCGATGTGGTCGAAGGTGAACTCGGTGAGAAGTGATATAATCAAGAGTGAGAAAAGCCCAAAGATGGAACAGTCGGTAACAGAACATCAATAAGTCTCCTCTGATCATGGAGAAATCAAATATTCAATACACTGTGTTTGAAACAAAGCTGCTTTATTCAATATTGATACAGAATATTAATCTCCAGCCCAGGTATAGGGGTTATTAAGATCAGCAAAAACACACCCTGACTGTGTACTAGAGGCGGAAGTAGTATCATATTAGATAGGAGCAGACTAAGAAAGACTACGAAAAATTCAAAAATG